>MU006304.1:382699-516691 GCA_010093695.1 Plenodomus tracheiphilus IPT5
GTCTGCACCGCGTCGGCTGTCTGCCACGCCTGGCATCCGGGCATAGCTGCGGAAATAGCGGCTGAAACCGAGTAGGATCAAATCAATCAATCAATGTGCAGACGGTCTTCAGACACGAGCCATAGCCTATTGCATCTACCGGTGGTTGCCGCAACCCTCCGCGTCACTATGCGTTATTTCCTGCTCGCCGTTCCCCTAAGTGCAACGTTTGGAGCCTCCCATACGTCGAAAGCAGCCGCATGCCCCGGAGAACCCGACCTTGGAATCGCGTTGTGACGACGGATTGGTTAGACGAGCCCCTCTTGGTACCAAATTCAAGCTTTTCCAAGCTTTTGTCAAGCTCCAGGACCCATGTTGCGTTTGCAATATTCACATTCGTACGACGACGCATCATGTGTCGTCATGTGCCTCGATGAAAATAATGCACTTGATAAATATATCCATCCATCCACACTTCGTGACCCCTTTGCCAAACACTCGCCAACTCGCCAACTTCCTTGTGACTAATACAACCATCCTCACTCACCACTAGTTCGCCACAATGCCTCTCGCTCGCCATGTTGACCCGGATGAATTGATCGAGACGCTCCGTGACCATCCTATGCACAAGGCCGGAAAGAAGGGCGGTGACCGAGCATTGTCCCACATCACACCGTACTCGAGCCGTTATGCATCTGGTACCGAGCTCTCCAAATTCAAGATTCCCGCAGACGGCGCTCCAGCAGATGTCGTCCATCAACTACTCAAGGACGAGCTTGACCTGGATGGACGACCCAGTCTGAACCTGGCCTCCTTTGTGGGGACTTATATGGAGAAGGAAGCTGAGCAGCTGATGGCGGAGAATTTGTCCAAGAATATGTCTGATGCTGACGAATATCCCGCCATGATGGACATGCACGCACGCTGCATCTCTATTCTTGCCCATCTCTGGGGTGTACAGAAGGGAGAAAAAGCTATTGGCTCGGCGACCACCGGCTCCAGCGAGGCTATCCATCTGGGTGGACTTGCCATGAAGAGACGCTGGCAAGAAAAGCGGAGAGCACAAGGCAAGGACACAAACAGCCCCAACATCGTGATGGGAGCCAATGCCCAGGTGGCACTGGAGAAATTTGCCCGCTACTTTGAGGTAGAGGCTCGCATTCTCCCCGTTAGCGAGGACTCATCGTACCGCCTCGACCCCAAATTGGTCAAAGAGAACATCGACGAGAACACCATCGGTATATTCGTCATCCTCGGGTCGACATATACTGGGCATTACGAACCTGTTGAGGAGATTTCGGACATTTTGGATGCCTATGAGAAGGAAACTGGAGTCGACATTCCAATACACGTGGATGGTGCGTCTGGAGCGTTCATCGCGCCATTTACGCACGCAAAGGCTGGGCAGAAATGGAACTTCGAGCTCCCTCGCGTAAAGTCAATCAACGTCAGTGGGCACAAATTCGGTCTTGTGTATGCTGGTGTCGGATGGATCATCTGGCGGGATGAGAGCTATCTACCAAAGCACCTTATCTTTGAGCTGCACTACCTGGGCGGCACGGAAGAATCGTACACGCTTAACTTCTCACGTCCCGGTGCGCAGATTATTGCACAGTACTACAACCTGATCCATCTCGGTTTCTCTGGTTATCGTGGCATCATGGAGAATACATTGGCCAACGCACGTCTATTGAGTAGGGCACTCGAGCACACGGGCTGGTACCGATGTGTGTCTGACATCCACCGAAAAAAGGGTGATTTGAAGTTTGTAAAGGGAAAGAAGCAGTATGATGAGGGCGATACGAGTGCGGAGTACAACGCTGGGTTGCCCGTCGTCGCGTTCACGCTTACAGATGATTTCCACCGAGAGTTTCCTCATGTCAAGCAGGAGGCAGTGAGCAATCTCTTGCGCGCAAAGCAGTACATCATTCCCAGTAAGTGGCTCTCTTGCCAAATGCATGTCGTGTGGTGTCTAACATGCACAGACTACCCTCTACCGCCTGGCGAGGAAAAGACTGAGATTCTCAGAGTGGTTGTACGCGAGAGTCTGTCCCTTGATATGATTGATCGTCTGGTCACCGATATCATCAATGTCACCGAGCTGTTAATGAAGTCGGATGCAGTGGACCTGGCGGCGTTCCAGCCTTCAGCACCTAGCATTGAGAAGCAGCATGCAAGCTCAGGCCTGCAGAAAGAGCACAAGCACAAGGCGAAGAACCCGACTCACAAGGGGGTGTACCGGGCAGTGTGCTGAGTGATGCCGCGCATGGGTGCTGGATATTGAGCTCAGCTGTTTGCAAGGCAGTCGCTGCTGGAATAGGGAACCTTGGAAGTAAGACGGGAGAAGAAGATGCGAGACATGCCGAGTCGGTGAGCCGTAGGACAAATATCATGATATACAGTAACTACCCGACAATGATGCTAAGCTTCAATGTTGTTCAACTGGGTGGGGAGTCAGGGTAGCCCATGACAGGATTCGTCCAGTACCGGTACGGTAGCGTATTGAGTGCCACGGTAAGCGTCATGGAAAGACGTGCAGTCCACTCCACGTGTGCCTCGACATGACGCTGTACATGTTGATGCATTCTTTGTCTGGAAGCACGTGCAAATGGACTTCAACGTGGCTTGCCACGGCCGAACCTTGGAATGGTGCCGGTGAGTGCGTGGGAGTCAGGTCTTGGTTGCGGAATCGGATGATGCTACCTACCAAGGCGACACAGCATGTGAAGGAGCGCATCCAACTGACACTGGCCGGTGCATAGGCACAGTGTCTGGCTGGTGTCTGGCTGGTGTCTGGCTGGTGTCTGGCTGGTGTCTGGCTGGTGTCTGGCTGGGCATTGACAGCTGGCGGGTACGGCCCCCGTGGCCCCTCTGCTGACAGCGATGCGCGATGCTCTGGGCAGCCCAAAGCGGCTCGGGTCCACGTGTTCCTGCGCGAGGCGCACCCGACGATGGCGGGCTGGAGTCGATGCATCTCGAGATCAGGGCCGCCGCCAGATGGTCGATTGGCGCCCCCTGCGAGCTGCCAGTGCACGCCCGGCGGTCCAGAAGCGCGCAGCAGCTAGCCACGATCGGGCTGGGCCATCGGCACCGCTGTTCGCGATCTCGTCGCCTCGCCATGACCGCACCACCACCGCCAGCAGCTCGCGGTGCGCCACAGCGCGGGCCGCGCCCAGGTCGCAGTGGAGCTGCCCCCAGGTGTCGCCGACGAGCGTCCCTGCAGTACTGCAGCGCCCGCGCGGCCAATGGCGGCTCTGGCTCTGCGCTGCGGCGGCGCCCACGTCATACCCTGGCCGAGGATGCTGCACAGTGCAGAGCCATCACCAACCTTGCGCCGGATCTCCTCAGTCTCAAGCCTCTGCACCAGCCCTGGTGGAGACCGCCAGAGGTAGCGGACATATGACATGCTGGGCATCGCCTAGTGCCCAGTGGCCGTGTGCCTTCGAAATCTCCGTGTGCGCTCCATCATCGTCGCCTTCCAGTCCACCTGGGCAGGTCATGACGTCCCACGTGCCATGACTCTTTCCCTCTCAAGCTGTCTGTCCGCTGTCTGCCCTCTGCCTGGCCTCTCTGCCTGTGTCCTCTGCCTGTCCTCTCTGCCTGTCCTCTGCTTGTCTTCTGCCTGTCCTCCCTCTAGCACCGCAATGCTCTCGCCCTGCCTCGCACGCGGACCGAGTTGGAATATATGATCCGCCTTGGTTTGATGTTGCGCCGCAGCTGCTCCTGGCCGCTGTGCAATACCTGCAACATCCTGCTCTGTTCCTCCTGCCATACCCGCACCTTCAGCACCTTTACCGACAAGCACCCGACCATGACCCCCGAGAAGCCACGCATCCTGCTGTACATATTGCGGCGCGACGTCCGCCTCTCCGACAACCCCATCTTCCACGCCGCCTCGCAACAGCTAAAGGCAGCCAACCAACCCTCCAAATCCACCGACCACACTGACCAGCGAGGGCGCGATGACTCGTTGACTTCGGAGCATCCCATCACAAACTTCACCCACCTTTTACCAGTCTACATCTTTCCCGCCAATCAAGTCGAAATATCAGGTTTTCTAACTAACCCGTCCGATAAAAGCCCGTATCCTGAAGCCCGCAGTGAGGTGGCCAAAGTATGGCGTACTGGACCCCATCGCATACGATTCGTCGCAGAGGGCGTTTGGGATTTGAAAGGGAAGCTTGAGGGTCTGGAATGCGAATCAGGCTTGCAAGTGAGGGTTGGAACGATTCCTGACGTGGTTTCTGATATCCTTGCATGGTACTCGAAAGATGGTGACAGCAAAGGTGAAGTCACTGGAGTATGGATGACCGACGACGACGGCACAGAAGAGAAGAGAGACGAGAATTCCTTGGCGAAGCTCACAGAAAAGCATGGTGTGGATTTCAGGGTGTGGAAAGATGAGAAGTTTTACGTTGATGAGTGCGTTCCACCTGCACTCGCACAGCCCGAGTTCAATACGCAAAGTGCAAACTGCTAATCTGCCTCAGCCGTGATTTATCATACAAGAACATTTCAGAGTTACCAAACGTATATACTTCGTACCGGAAGGCTCTCGAACCACTCCGCGACCGCCCACGCAGTGAATATCCGGCACCGACGCAACTCCCACCCTTACCTCCGGATATTCCACCACAACAGCAGCCCTTCACAATCCCTAACAGTTTGGATGCACTACGGACAGCACTTTTATCGCCACTCGAGAAAGACCCGACATATACCCTAACAGAGCCACCAATATGGCCGACTGATACCCAGTCTGCACATCCATTCACAGGAGGCGAAACATCAGGGCTCAACCGTGTTGCACATCTCATAGCTTCTGGCGCCATGAGCTCATATAAGGAGACTAGAAACGGCATGCTAGGCCTCGATTTCAGCACCAAGCTTTCCGCATTTCTCGCACAAGGACACTTGACGGCAAGACATGTGCATTGGGCCATGTTCGATTTCGAGGAAGGACGGGGTGCTGGCAAAGACATCAAAGGCTATGGCAAAGGTGAAAACGCAGGAACCGCAGCCGTTCGATTCGAACTACTATGGAGAGATTACATGCGTCTCTGTATGCGCAAATTTGGCAACAGAATGTTCCATCTGTATGGCATTCAGAGTCAGAACGCAAAGAGCGGTGACCAGGCACACACGAAGAAGTGGAAGAAGCTGGATGATGCCGGTGGTGCAGGAGACAATCCAAAGCAAACTGTGGAGGCCTTCACTAGATTCCGGTCAGGACGCACAGGCGTCGGTCTCATTGATGCGTCGAACCGCGAACTATTCGTTACAGGCTACACGTCGAATCGAGCTCGACAAAATGTCGCGTCCTTCCTCACATCACATCTCAACATCGATTGGCGCATCGGCGCCGAATGGTATGAATGCTTTCTCACCGATTACGACTGTGCGAGCAACTGGGGCAATTGGCAGTACGTCGCTGGTGTAGGCAATGACCCACGGCAAGGTCGTGTGTTCAACCCAGTCAAACAGGCTTTTGACTACGATCCAAAAGGAGAATATATCAAAGCATGGGTACCAGAACTTCGATCCATCAAGCTGACCCGGACGGTTGGTAATGGCAAGGAAGAGATAGACCAACAACGATTGATGAACCTGTTCCAGGCGTGGAGGCTGAGCGATTGGGAGAAGAACAACCTAGGCCTGAAAGGCGTAGATTGGGTCGAGCAGCCATTGACTAAGATTCAATTCACCGTAGGACGTGGTCGTGGTGGCCAAGGTGACAATAGGCCGCGTAGGGGCGGTGGTGGCGGACCCGCGTGGCGAGGAAGAGGAAGGGGCCAAGGTCATGGTTTTGGCCACGGTCAAGGGCCAGATCGGAATCATGCGCAAGGAGGCTACAACAACCACCACACCAAATACGAGCAGGGGCCAACTATCGTGAGCAGTGGGCCGTCGTAGGGTATCGTCACATCAACATTAGTTTGGGATGATAATTGTATACGGTAGTGGGGAGTCGAGTTGGTGATGCTTCGACAGTAGTGTTCGCGCGGAATGCTTTGTACTAGCGCACTATACTTCATGCATCTAATCCATATACTTTTTTGAGAGCTGGTCCAACCATTGTAATGCCTCGTGAATGTTCTATTTTTAGCTCCTTTGATCTTGAGTACGAGGGCAAGGCCACTCAGCTAGGTGCTAGTGGAATCGAGGCTGTCTTGAGGCTGCATTAAGATTGAAAGACAGGGGCAATTTTGACAGGAACTTGAAATAGTTGCTTCCATCCGTTGTCGTCCGTACCTGCATGTGTGCGCCTCTCGCCCGATTAATCGATCAAGCCGCGGTCCACTCACCGCCGTCCTTATCGATAACGTTCTTAGCTATCCAGACACCCCGCGATATTTCCACCAGACAAGCCTGAAACGATCAATTGCAACTGCAGCTATTCCAGAGCAACCTCTGAGCGTCCTCCCCCGTCCTTCTCCACACACACAGCGCCATGTCAGCAACCGACTCCTCAGGCCCGCTCTTCAGCTCCGAGCTCATCTCCCCCGAAGTCCTCAAAGCGCTGCCCGAAGGCTACGGCTGCCGGCCATTGGAGAAGAAGGACTATGCGAATGGCTTTCTCGATGTACTGAGAGTGCTTACCACAGTCGGCGATATCACGGAAGAGGTACAACACCCCCTCAAACCCCCATCACCTGTACCAATCCCACACCGTACTCGACACCCGTATCCCATCAGCGTCCCCAATGACTTCCTAGCCACCCGCTAACACAGTGATGCAACAGCAATGGAACGAGCGCTACGACTGGATGTCCAAACGCAACGACGAATACTACCTCCTCTGCATCACCGACTCGTCCTCCGCCATCGTCGGCACCGGTGCCCTCCTCGTCGAACGCAAATTCATCCACCAGCTCGGCCTCGTGGGCCACATTGAAGACATTGCCGTCGCCAAAGACCAGCAGGGCAAGAAGTTGGGACTGCGGATTATCCAGGCGCTCGACTTTGTGGCGGAGAAGGTCGGGTGTTATAAGTCGATTTTGGATTGTTCAGAGGCGAATGAGGGGTTTTATGTCAAGTGTGGGTTTAAGAGGGCCGGGTTGGAGATGGCGCATTATTATGGGCGGTGAGGTGTTGGGTCAAGGGTGGTGGGCGCTTGGAGGGGGGTAGGTTGCATTTGTAGGCGTTTATTTTTCTCCCTTCATGTTGTGTGAGATTGTCTCCAGATGCATGTCTAGAGAAGCAAGAGTATGGTTTATAGATCGAGACTGGAATGTATAGAGATCTCTGGGAGATGTTGTAGGCTGTGATTAGCGCAGGCACAACGGTTTTAGATTTTGCTCCTGTGCCATAATATAACACTTTTGTTGACCGGGTGATGATTTTGTAGCTGCAAATGCCGAGACGTATGAAATTCGTTGTCTCAAAATGTATGCATGGAAGGAACAAGACTAAGTCATTGTGTGATTTACTCGTCTGGTCAAAATATAGGTAACGTAGAAACTTGGGCTAATTTTCGCGCTTGGTCTCCACCTTCAACCTTGAATCGTTGTCGACCGACGATACAACAACATTGAATCTGTTTCGACGCAAATTTCTTCACCTTGGTCTATTATTGATCCTCCGACAACTCCTTTATATCAAACGCCGCGTTGAAGCTGCCGGGTAGAAAAGTCAGATGTTACACTGGAGGTGGTGGTGGTAATACATGAAAAGGCAATCTGAGAAAGAGCCATGAATCACGACGTACAGGAAGAGGAGAACCATGTGGACGTTAAAATTTGGGGCAATTTTACCGACAAAAAAACGCCTCGTCCAAAGAAGCCAATACATACACCTTCCACAGTCGATGTCCCAGGGCACAAGTTTCAACCTTATGACCTCTACAACGCCCCCTCTATTCCGTCAGACCTCCCACCTGAGCTATGGGCAATTGTGCAATCTTGCCCCGCAAATTTCACTCCCGATTTCTTCCTAGATACCAGCCGCAGCCTCCTTGAAAATCCCAACCTGACAGCCTCCCACCTTTCGCGCGCAGAACTGTCATATCAAAGTTTCGCCGATGCAACCTTCAATCCCAAAGCAGATACTTCCGAGGACCTGGCTAGTATAGTAAAGCATCTGCGACCTGAATGTCGCCCGCAACTCATCGAAGGTGGTGTGCCTGGTTATGACCTTGAATGGACCGTTGTGCGCAAACTTATCCCGCGGAATCCAAATCTCGACGGTACATTGATGCAGACATGCCATCTATACGTATCTCACCGAGACATCAACATCAGCAATCCGCTCGACACAGGAATTACGCACACGGAAACAGTAAAAGCAGAACGATACATGGTACTCTATATCCCACACGCCACCCACCCAGACCAAATCCCATACTACCACCCTAAAGTCTGCGCCCTGGCTATGCTCTACACATATTTACCCAACTACTCTCCATCGCCATCATCAACATTACAAGCCCCTGGGGTACTATCAATCCATTATTCACTCTTCCCCACGCACCCCCTGGATACCCGCCTCTCCCGCACCGCGCTCAAACTCCTCGAAATCATCCACAAGCACTCGCGCGGCAACTCTGGCGGCTACAAAAAGCGCGTTTACCACGATCAGATCATCCCGCAAAAAGCGTTCCAGGATACGTATGCCGAGTTGAAAAGAAAGTATGCGAGGGGTCTGATAGAAGGATGGGTGGAGCAGACACCGGCTGAGAAGCATGTTTTTGAGGATTTGGGGATCGCCGCGTTTTTGATCGAGGTGTGGGTTGGTATGTATTCTGCACCCGGTGTCCCCGAGGACCTCCAGAAGAGTAGCGAGGGAGAGGGTAAAGATGTGGGAGGCGAGATCCAAGACCAAGACCAAGACCAAGAGCCCGAATCCAGGACCAAAAGACGCAACGCTGCACAAGCCAATTTCCCAGGCTTCGTAGATATTGGATGCGGCAACGGCCTCCTAGTCTACATTCTCAACGCCGAAGGCTGGCACGGCTGGGGTTTTGACGCCCGAAGACGAAAAACATGGGATACGTTTCCGCTTCAACACACTCTCAAACTCGAGGAACTTCTTCTCGTACCGGAAATTCTCGTTGCAGGATCAAAAAAAGAAAAAGAAGAAAAAGAAGGAGACTCCACTCCACCACTCAACAACGACGCACCACCCTCGCATCACAACGGCATATTTCCAAAAGGAACATTTATCATTTCAAATCATGCGGATGAACTTACGCCGTGGACACCGCTGCTTGCGTATGTTGCTAGTAGCCCGTTTATAGCCATTCCGTGCTGTAGCCATGACTTTGGAGGGACGAGGTTCCGCGCCCCGGCGTGCGACAAGTATGTCGTCGTTGATGCGGCCACGGGCCCGGCGAAGAATAAATTGCCATCTGCGTATGCGAGTTTGGTGTCTTGGGTTAGTCACTTGACAGAGGCAGTGGGGTATGTGGTGGAGAAGGAACATTTGCGGATTCCGTCGACGAGGAATGTTGCAGTACTAGGACGGACTAGGAGTGGAAATGGTAATGGTAATGGTTCTGAGGAGGGTCAAAGTCTGGAAGAGAAGCTTGACTTTGCGAGGCAGTTGGTGGAGCGGGAGATGGGTGATGGGACGACGATTGAGCAGGTATGGAGGATGTGGATGAAAAGTGGCGGTGGATTGCTCAAGCCGTCCAAGGGAGGCCATTGATATATGGGTGAAGTTAACATACCACCATAGGACAATCACCATGTAGTCACGTCACAAGAAAAGGTCACTGAAATTGGGTATCATTGAGAACATGGTCGCGCAAGACTGCGAAGCCGCAGCTCAGGCGAGCAATACATTCGTAGTATCATCCGGTCATTTCGCCGTATGTCACCATATCCGGTCCCATTTTGGTATGCAGTAAAAGCCCGACAAGAAGAAGATTCCACGTCACATTGCGTATTCCTCAAGCAAGTCTCAACCGCTTAGGAAGCGGGAGCAGCACCACGTCCCCGACCGAAGCCACCACGGAACTCGGGCTTGAACTCGCCAGGGGCAGCGCCCTCGGCCTTCTCGCCCTGGTCACGGCGGCGGTAACCGTCACGGTCGCCACCGCGGTCACCACCACGTCCACCACGGCCGCCACCGCGCCTCTCACGGTCGTCACCGCCGAGCATGCCCCGGGGAGGAGCAGAGCGCTGCTGCTTGATGTGTGTCTGGGGCACAATCTCGGCAGGGAGGTGAAGCCACTCGCGGAGGTAGTCGAGACCCTCGGGGGTGAGGGTGTAGTAGTAGTATTGCCACGAGAAGCGGGTCTTGAGGTAGCCGCGGGAGGTCAAAGACTGGCCTGCTCATTGATTAGACTCGGCTGGTCCACGTGCGGATATACGGATTTACTAACAAGCCTTGATGACGAAAAGGTTCTTGGTGTCGATGTCGCCATGCTTGGGAAGGTTGAAGTCCTTCTTTGCGACGAGAACGCCCTCTGTGGTGACCGTGTGTCAGCCTATCCTTATATGCAGCAAAGCCGCGAAAAAAAAGTATGATTGTGCCATAGCCATGGCCCGAGTGCGATGGGGTTACTAACCTCGGAAGAGGTACCTAGAGGATAAGATATTAGCAAATTGTTCATGCCGTGGTAAAATGTATAGAGGAATCAAGGGAAGCTCAAGCTCAAGTTGGATGTTCGTGTGCATGCAGCGAAAAGTCCAGCTCTGTTGCGCCGCCGTTTTGACCCATGTGGAGGGAGACTAACTCGTGAATCGCCTTGCGATCGGCCTTAGGGATAAGCATCTTGAAAGTTGTGAGTGATCTCGGGGATGCTGCGAACAGATGTTGGTGGTCGATGAGGAGCAATATCAGAGTGCTGGCCCAAGGTGGATTTCGTCCTTGCAGTGGTCTTGGCGGCCGTTAAGCGAGCCGGCCGATGATGCACCTGGTCACGTGCTTTGGCTGGGCCTAGCCCTGCCCTAACTGGTGGTCGGCCCCATCAATCTTCGATCTTTCAGTTGCATACGACCCTCATTAGTACCCAGGAGATATCACAACACAAGTCAGGAGAACCGTCTTTAAAACTCGAAGGCCCAAGATCGGAACCGACCTCAAACCTCACCGGCTCAAGGCGTTCGAAAGACTACCGACCAACATGGATTCCGCCACGCAGTCTCCAATCACTGTCATTGTCAACAGCATTCGAGGCCAGGACATCGCCTTCCCCGCAGAGAAGGATGCGCCTCTGACTTCCATCTACGACATACTATATGAGCGCGCGCCATGGATACAAACCTCTACCTACATTCTCACCACCAACTCGCGTCGCGCAGTGCGCCACGACGCCGCGCCTGTATCGTCACTCCTCTCCTCACCATCAGACACATTTCTGTCTCTCCGCCTAACTGTTCCCCTCTGCGGTGGAAAAGGAGGTTTTGGGTCGATCCTGCGCGCACAAGGTGGCCGCATGTCATCGCGCAAGAAGAAGCAGGGCGAAGCAAACGGATCATCCCGTAACCTCGATGGAAGACGGTTGCGCACTGTCGCGGAGGCGAAGACACTTGCCGAATACTTGGCAATCAAACCAGAAATGGAGCAACGCGAGAAGGATGAGCGGAGGAAGAAGTGGGAGGATATTGTAGAGAGCACGGAGCGGAAGCAGGATGAGCTGATGCACGCCGGTGGCAAGGCGCGGTTAGACGGCAAGTGGCTTGAGGACAAGGAAGAAGCTGAGAACAAGACAAAAGAGGCGATCGAGAAGATGCTGCTTGCGCAGATGGCGAGCTCGGAAGATGACGAGGTTGAGTCGAAACCAACGGCCTCTGCTTCGAAACCGGTACAGCAACGCGCGATGTTTGGGTGGGATGACGAGGACGACGAATTCATGAGCGATAGCGAGGACGAGGACGAAGTTTCAGAGGAGGATATGAATCCAGTATTTGAGGGCAAGGGCAAAGCGAAAGCTACTTGAATCCAGGCCCAGAAATTGTTCAGGAGAACGTTCTCCGCGATGAACAACTTTGGCGGACGACCGAACATTACGAGAATAACGATGAGTCTTTAGATACCCTGTGAAAGCAATAATACCGCTTACAAGTCAGTAATCCACAGCAAAATGAACAACAACGATGATTCAGTATGCTGTGATGGATTGCAAATCTTAATACAACAGTATAAATAGCTCCAGCTGTCCACAAATGGTGCTCGGGTAGCTGTGCAGTCATCAACACAATAGACCACTTCCCTCGAACTTAGCAGTTCTCTATGGCAGCCACACATCTACAAAGTGTACGGCTCCTGCTTCCAACTAACCCTCCGCTCGTCCCTCATCCGATCAAACCTCACGACACTCTGCAACAAAACCTGTGCCCCCAACGCACAATCTTCCTCTTTACAAAATTCCCTTGGATTATGACTTACGCCCTCCCTACATGGTACGAAGATCATACTCGTAGGGCAGCGCTTGCTCGCATACACGCTATCATGGCCAGCACCAGATGTCATCTCCATAACCAAGTTGATTCCGTTGGGATTCGTTGGTGATGAGAGAACATGATGCGCAGACTGGCGCACAGAAGCGATACAGTCAGCGTGGAAGTTTGTAGCCGGAGAAGAGAAGTCTTCGACGATTTCGACGGTTAGGGGGAGGCCGGGTGTGCAACCCATGTTTGAACCATCGACGTCTTCGCCTGCGGCAATCTTGGGAAAATCGCGCTCGATAAGCTGTTGCATGAGTGCTACCGTTTCGTCCTTGGGCGAGCGGATATCGAGGCTGAAGGACACGTTGCCTGGTACTGTATTTGTCGATCCAGGCTTCAGGTTCAGGATACCGGTTGATGCTAGGGCAGCATTCGCGGTTGCTAATCGATGGGAGTGTAGAATCATCTTGCTGGTAGTGAGCAACGCATCGGCTCTTGACTTGAGATCCGTGGTTCCGGTATGCGTATCCCGACCTTTCACGTTGATCGTGAACCATTTGTATGCTTGCACACCGGTCACGATGCCGATCTTCTTGTTTGCCATTTCCAGTAGCGGCCCTTGCTCAATATGCAACTCGAAGTGTGCAGCCATTGGCATGGCCTCGTGACTCGCGGGAGTGCTTCCTAGATAGCCGATCCTTTCAAGTTCAGAGGCCATGGTTGCAGTACCGGGGTACACTTCACGAAGATTATGCGCAGTCTCAAGGGGGATCGAGCCAGCCCAGACACCAGAAGATACCATGGACATTGGAAAGCGAGCACCCTCTTCATTTGTCCAATTAACAACGCCCACAGGATATTCGGTCTCGGTCCAGGTGTCGGCTAACACACGTAGCATTTCGACGCCAGCTGTCACACCAAGCACGCCATCGTATTTCCCGCCTGATGGCTGAGTATCTAGGTGGCTTCCAACGAAAGTTGGTGGTTTATCGTTACGTATTCCTGGTCTGACGGCGAAGGTGTTTCCCATGGAATCAACGATGACTTTGCAGCCCAGAGCTTCTGTAGTTTGCACAAACCAATCTCGAGCAGCCTTGTCGGCATCAGATAGAGCAAGACGAGACATGCCAGTTTCGGTTTCTTTGCTGGGAATGATTAGTAATATGGCGCAGCTTCACGCGAGATAACATACTCTCCCCATCGTTCTCCCGTTCCCCATTGGGCAGTGTAATGGATGTCTTCCATCAATCGAACCTGATTGACCTTGAGATCCTTCAAATGCTCTTCATTCATCTCTTTGGTCCTGATCTGCCATCTTGGCGTGTACGCGAAGCTCCTCACTTGTATACATCCTGGACTGGGAAAGGATCGACATCTCAGTGAGGGGGCGGGGTATCGTCGGCTTGCAATGCGCAGAGCTGGCGCGAGTCTGTGGAGAGACGACACCATTGTGTACTTGATGAGAGAGTGGAGGAGGGAAACATGGCCACAGGAAGTGTAAGAACAAAGTCATCTTCGAAGGATGGGATGGTACGACATGCGCCCATAGTCGTGAGGAAAAAGTGGGTCACCGTGTGCATGATAACGATTAGTGTGGGTGCATCCCGTGCTCCTTTCCGTCGGATGATACCGATCGCTTGTACTTTCCATTTGATTGCAGTGTTATGTGAACAGGTCGAGCATCACTGCCACAGTTTGCGATAGATAAGATGGAAGGTTGAGGATACGATCTTGCGGCTCTCCAGCCAAAGTTATAGTCAGGCGCTCAGCTTCTCCATCCTGATCCGGACATTCTGCGACAACTCATCCAGGGATTCTAACAATCCGATTCCATATCTTGAACACACCATCTGCACGTAACCCCTCTTATAAAAACCCTTTGGACAGCAAACGATTGCCTTGCCCGTCCCCGCATACATGCCCAGTTCCAGCAGAGAAACAGGCGTAAGGGTACCAGGCGCGAAGTAGAACACAATAACGTCCGCAACCTGCGCATAGTCCATCTCCCACTCTACTTGCTCCTTGAACTTTGGAGATGCGATATCTTCGCTCCAGCTGCTGTCCCATTCATCTCGGCGAGGGTTGAGGATTGCAATAGGGAGGTCGGACAGCGAGGCTGCAAGATGGGTCTGCCAGTCTTTGTCTGGATCAGACAGTATGGCCCCGTAGAGAATCACAGAAGGTCTGTCGACTTGTGGTCGTACAGGCGGTTTGTAGACAATAACTTGAGGTGTAAATAACTGGGACATGATGGTATATCGTGGGCGTCGGTAGTTGCGGAGATGCGAGTGGGGCAGTCTGGGATAGTTCACTGACTAGAACGGATTAGGGAGTCACGATGGAGCCCTGCTGGGTTTGATGGACTTACACAGTACAACATAATCATTATTGCTATCATATCCAACACATCTCACCTGCCTCTACGTTCCGCTCATTGTAAGGTATCGTCAAACAGGGTGCATCAAACGTTGGACCTGCTCAACAGATACCTTCTCGCGAAGCTTACTTGCCGCTTCGAGAAGTTGTGCGGCTCGCATGCTGGACTCGAGTATAGTTATCGTTCGGTCAATTCGAGGAACAACGTGTTTTACCAGGGCCGCAGAATTTATACGCTCGGAGGCCTCAGAATGCCATAGCACCCGGTAGGCACGCTCCAGAGTATTGCTACTCGGCGTATAGTTATCCTTGGTTCCGATAAGATCGTACTCGCTCTCGAGCGTGGCCGCAGAAACATTGAGCGGACGATAAACAACTGAGCGCTGCCATCGAACATCTGCGTTGTGCCAGGCTTCGTCGTCGAAAAGAGCTGGATGAGGTTTACCTTGCGCTACCATATCGCGAACATACGCCTGTCTCGACTGCGTAGACGACCGGCCAGTCTTGAATGTCTGTATGGTCGCACCCAGGCCCCATATATCAACGGCTGGATGTATCGGAAAGTTGCGTTCAATGAGGGGGGGAGCATATTCGGATGTACCACAATACCGGTTGTAATGGCCGCTAGGTGCTGGAGGGTAGGCCATGAGGCGCGCAAAGTCGGTGATTTTGAAGATGGGTTCTTTGGGGATCCCACTTTCTGGTTCCCAATGGGCAGGTGCCGATACCAGGATGTTCTCCGGCTTCAAGTCATTGTGCACATAAGATACCTGTTGCTTGTTATGAATAAAGTCAAGGGCGAGACTCATGTCTTTGTACAGCTTCCAAATCGTAATGTCAGAAGGCCAATCCGGTCTACGCTCTGCCTCCTCTTGATCACACCAGTTCGCGCGATAATCAAGGAGATTACCGAATTCGCACAGCTGAAGGCATAAAACGGGGCTTAGTAAAGCTGTCTCGAACGCGATCATATGTACGATATGATCATGCGCTCCTAACATGTTGAGATTGCCGATTTCATGTAAGACTGCCTGGCGAGATCCATGATTGTTATGAGGCTTTTTCACTGCAATCTGGGTGTTGGTGGGTAAATGGGACCATTGCTCCACTACACCATCTCCGCCCTCTCCAAGCTGGCGCACTATAACAAAGAGGTTCTTCTTCCGTCGTTCATGGGTGCCGGGGTCTGCCGGGGCATGTTTCAGGTCATTCGCAATCGCGATATCTGTGCCGAGAAACCGTGAGACTTGCGAATCCCCAGGCATGATGAGCTGTTTGCGATACTGGGAGTTCGCAGGCATGGAAAGTCGAGTCAAGTGAAAGAGAAGATTGCATGGTGAGTAACTACTATTTAAGAGCTTTATTGGTAGCAGGATGAATCATTGTGAATTACAATATTGCTTCTACCAAACATTGTCAATTCTGCGCTAACAATATTGACTATAGGCACAATGTATACTGTGTATGTAACCGTTTAGCGGCACAAAGCGTGCAGTTGTAACATGCAGGGACAAAGTGTGCCACGGCTCCGGTTCCAGTGGACCATTGTGCACACAGGTGAAGATGATGACCTGATCATCTTCGAAAGACATCTCCAGTTAACATCTCAACGCAGTTGATGTACGAGAAACCGTGTGCGAAAGGTGATCAGATGCTACTTTGGTCACACTCATGCACGATGATCTGATAGCAAACTACTGCTTGGTCGGACTGATCCACTGTGGGGTAACCACTGTCTCGGTTTCCGGTATTGTCGGGGTTGGAGTCGGGCAACTGCTCCCAGTACTTCTTGATAGAGTGGTCCCTAGAGGGTAGTTCTCGGCCAGTTGTTCATTGATCTCTCACAAGGCCAAGCTAATTCTGCCAGTATCACACGATACATAACAAACAGCGTTACCGGTCGTGTGCAGACAGTACCAGAAATGTCACGCTTGCATAGGATTTGTCCATTAGGGGTGGCAGAAAATATCCTTGCATATATAATAAGAACCGAAAAATCACCCAGGTGCTCAAAACTTTCCAGGCGAATACTTAGTGTTGTTGGGGAAGGTCGTCAGTACGTCTTAATATCTCATCTGAAGTTGAGCGAGTGAAGATAAAATCATCCAATGGTGGGAGTCCATGCCTCAACAAGTGACCGGTTCCATCCGAACTGCACTCAGACTTGGGTCAACAAACTGCACGTCTTTGCGCCTCAGATGAAATCCAGTAACATCGAGGAAGGTCTACCCCAAACAACACCAACCGACGAGGTTTTGATACTGGAAATGGCATAGAACCCGGAAGTCGGGAGTGTACTGTGTAAGGATGTCTGTTGGCCTGTCCCACCTGGCACCGGCCATGCATGGACATGGGGGTCGCAATAGCGTGGACTACTGTGTGGTGATAAACGCGCAGCCCGGCAGAGGCGCTTGAGTGAGTGCCGTCTCATGTTCGTAAGTGCGAAGCGGTGCGCCACTCCCATGCCACAACCTAAGGCAAGCTTGTCGCATAGCTCAGCTTAGCACCTTGCTGCATCTACTTACACCACACACTTCTTCCTCACACAATAGTAAGGTCAATGGCTATGGTACATCGTTCGCGTGGAAATCACGGAAAGACTCTCGGAAGACCTTCAAAGCCGCAGAGCCTCATGTGGGCCGCTAGAAGCTTCTTTTGCAGACAAGCTCCACTAAGACGTCGGTCCGATGCTTGTGTGCTCCACCAGCTTACGCTATTCCCGGCCATGTCACCACATTTCTGCGACCGCCGATCACATCTTGGACCATTCAGAGCGCGATGAGTGTGCAAGGGCAATGATATCGTGATTGGGGAAGGCAGAGTTTTGCAGCGCGTGTGCCGTGGAGACTCCACGCGTACGTCACCGAGAAAGTGAGGAGCACCATGGGGATCTTCTCCATGGGCAGATGTTTCTCCACTGGGGATTTAAAGGGCGGAGATGTGCCCGTGATGGTGGAACTTGAGTTGACATTCTCGTCTCCCTTCTGCATTCCTTCATCTTGGAAGTAGTTTTTGGTGACTGATTCTTCATCATGGACGAAAAAGACACCAAGATGGTCGAAACGACCAAGCATGTCGAGGCCGCATCAACAATCCATCCATCGCACACTGAGATCACCCCTGCCCCTCCGACAGACTATTCTGCGCCCAAGGCAAAGACGGAACAACTCGAAGATGCACGCGGATGGGAATCCGAAAATCTCATTCAGGATTTGGAGAAGGATTTGGAACAAGCCGAGTACAAGCTAGGGTTCTTCGACCTTGAGTTCAAGAATCCCAAGCATTTCACATGGCTCCTGGTCGCGTTCGCGTCTATGGGAGGTCTTTTGTCTGGACTTGATCAGTCGCTCATCTCCGGTGCCAACTTGAAGCTTCCTCAGGATCTCGGTCTCACACCTCAGCAAAACTCCCTAGTGAACTCCGGGATGCCTCTTGGTGGTGAGTGATTGAATATCGAAGTTTAGTTGGTTGATTTACTGACTTCGGATAGCTGTCGCTGGTGCCTTCCTCATTTCGCCATGCAACGAATACTTCGGTCGCCGCTGGGCTATCCTGATCTCCTGTATCCTATACACCATCGGTGGTGCACTTGAGGCTGGCAGCATGAACTATGGCATGATTGTCGCTGCTCGTGTCATCCTTGGCGCTGGTGTCGGTCTCGAAGGTGGAACAGTCCCTGTATACGTCGCTGAGACAGTCGAGAGCAGACTTCGTGGTAACCTTGTCTCACTCTACCAATTCAACATCGCTCTTGGAGAGGTCCTCGGCTACGCTGTTGCTGCGATGTTCATCACTGTCCCAGGATCCTGGCGATACATCCTTGGTAGCTCTCTCGTATTCTCGACCATTATGGGAGTCGGAATTCTCTTCATGCCTGAAAGCCCACGTTACCTGATGCACAAGGGCAAGCCCCTCGAAGCATTCAAAGTTTGGCGCCGTATCCGAGGAACCGCTACACATGAAGCGCGTCAAGAGTTCTTCATCATGAAAATAAGCACCGAAGAGGAGGAGGCCGAGGTTGCAGCTGGTCGGACAAACCGCTACCCATGGATGGATTTCGTCACCAAGCCACGTGCACGCCGTGCTATCATCTATGCCAACATCATGATCTTCCTCGGGCAATTTACAGGTATGAACACCATTTATACTATGGTTTAAAATGAATGAGTTAAGGTCAAACGCTAACCATGTAATCTAGGAGTCAACGCAATTCTGTACTACATGTCGACGCTTATGTCGCAAATTGGCTTTGACACGTATGAGGCAACCTACATGTCATTGGTCGGTGGTGGCTCGCTCCTTATTGGGACCATCCCAGCAATATTTCTCATGGAGACCTGCGGACGACGTTTCTGGGCCATTGCTATGCTACCAGGCTTCTTATTTGGTCTCATTCTAATTGGTGTGAGCTACCAGCTTCACAACGTCACTGCAACACTCGGTGTCTACCTAAGCGGACTCATCATCTACGAGCTGTTCTTTGGTTCCTACGCCGCACTCACATGGGTCATTCCATCCGAGGTATACCCAACTTATCTGAGGTCTTATGGTATGACGACTTCGACTGGATGGCTATTTCTCTCTTCGTTCATTGTCACCTACAACTTCACCGGCATGCAGAATGCAATGGGTCGTACCGGGCTATCTCTTGGCTTCTACGGCGGTATCGCAGTAGTTGGCTGGTTCTACCAGCTCTTCTTCATGTATGAGACCAAAGACAAGACATTGGAGGAGATTGATTAGCTTTTCATGAAGCCGACACGTCAGGTTGTCAGGGAGAACATGAAGAGTTCCTGGGAGGTCACTACAGATCTGATGCACTTCAGATTCAGGAAGGTCTTCATTGAGAACAACCAGCGCCTAAAGGCAGGCGAGTAGGTATGGACAGGCTATAGCTCAAAGTCTTTCATTGTCTCCTGGCCTGATTGTGGTGATGACTTTGTCACATCTCAAAGCACTGTCGGTTGTAAGGCCTATGCGTCGAGACATGACAATACAAGTGTTCACTTATATGTCCATCCTCGTGTTTTGATTTAAACGTAATGATACTATGCCTGTGATACATTCTCTTGTCTCAGCAAATGTCGCTCAAGCGTTGCGTGCGGAACGGTCTGATCGGTATTTCTGAAGACACCGTCGATTGATTCTTCTACCTCACAAACCAGGAACTGGTGAAGCTAGGTGCACATGGTAAGCAAACAACCTCTTCTATCATTTACACTCTCATTCGAAACATATACTTTACCATCGATCACAAGTATCGCGCGGCGTGTGCGCAATTTCAAGGTGATGGCTACGACTCCATCGCCATCATTTCACCACACGCATTGATTGCGCAATGAGACTAGACGCAAGCCTTTGTTTCATCCAAGCTATTCTATGAAGCAGAACCTCTTACCCTCATATGATCATTAACTCATCCCGCTCGATATTGTACAACAAACTAGCATCGCCCCAACGCTGTACCACGAACTTTGCCTCCACGTTATCGATTCACGACAACATCTTTGAAATCCTCACCATGGATACACCCAAGACTTGGGGGTTTAGTGACATTCCCTTGACTGCAGGTGTACCTCACAGCGGTACTCCATCCTCACACTCCATGCCCAACACTGCCTACATCGTTGGAGGCACCGCTGCTGTTGTGGGAGGGTGGCCGCTGGTCTTCGGCGTCGCTGTCTTGACTGCAGGGAAAATTATTGCTGGTATATACTCTATCATCTTCATTTCTCTGTTGGTGCAGGTTATTGCGAATCACAGCACACTTTCTAGCCTCATCTCTTGACTTCCTTTTTTCTACTCTATTACTGTCACATGGTGACTGGCGCTTACATGAACTTCTGAGTTAGGTTCCATTGCTGTCGGAGTTCGGGCAGGAATCATCAGTGCTGCGGGTGGAGAAGCTCTCATGGTCATTCCCACTATGGTCGACAAGGCCATCGGCAAAGATATTGGCAGGATCGCTACTACGATTGGAAATGGAGAGGATTATAAGGACTTTGAGAATAACACTTCCAAGGACGAAGTTGAGACTACATCAAGAAAAACATAAGGTAAATCAAAATGACTGGACTTTGTGGAAAGATGTGGAAGGGCAACACTAATACCGTGCAGACAAAGTCGCACTTATGTACACGAGTATCCAAAACAAAGTGTTGATACAAGTTGAATGGGCTGAATTGCAGTTGATATGGCATGAGTATATTAGGGATAGAAAAGATTGGAACGAAACGCATGCTTAAGCAACCTTACCTAGCCCTCCTAATTCATTACCTTATGCCATCTTTTATCATATTGCCTTGATGAATTCCCAGCTGTCTGACAGCAGAGCGACAAATCCCCCCATCCACCATGACATGCGCTTTGTACCAGATTGGGCCACCTGAACACTTCCCAGTTCCTTCAAGACCAGCGTACTATACCTTCATATCACACCAACACCATCAGACAAGCATGATCAAAACACGCCGATCCCACAAACCCGCAATCACAGACACAACAAGCAACCCCTCTCTTTCTCACCCAATTGCCAACAAAGTAGAAACACGCGCACTCCTCCTACACCTCAGTGGCCTACAACCACATACATAGCAACATTACACAACTCTCAACTGAACACTATACCGAACCGACTCCACGGCAAGTATACCGAAGCGGACCGATCGAGCGGTATACAAATCGGCCCTATTCTCTCTCACACGCCAGAACATTCGGCGAAGGGAGGTGTTGCGGGGCAAGGCTGAGACACGGGATACACTTGCCACATGGCAAACAATGGGGACTCGTTTGTGTATGTGCTCCAAGGGCGAATCGGACGTGATGTATGGAATGGGGTTGGGTTAGGTTAGGGTGATCTGCGCATGACGGATGGTTGGGGTGGAGGGGTAAGAGGAGGAAGGAGCCGTGTCTAAGGGTTGCTGCGCTGGGCATGGGGTGTTTGGAGAATACTTGAAGATAGTCGAGATCTTGTGGTTCGTGCAGCATGCTTGGATCCAGACTCGTGGTAAATTCTGAGTCCATATTGAAGAATACATACACCTACTGTATACGCTGCATCTGCATTGACTCATGCCTGAAAGCAAAGAAGGCGCCATTCGGCCCGTCTCTTTGACCTCGGTGAGCATGCATCGTGAAACAAAGAATTCGTTGTTGACTTGTATCGGTCCTTCACGTGCTTTATCACAATTGGTCACCTGAACTTGGCCGTCGGAATTTAGCACCGAGAGTGCTGAAGTGTCGATCTGATCGAGTTCCAAAGTCTGAGACGGATGTCGTGCGGAGGGCATCGCAGAACCCCCTGTGATTTCCAAACATGTTTTACATCATGTGATTGTGGTCATGTGACTGAGATCATGTGATTAAGATGTGTCCATGCCCGCCCGGCTATATGTCCACCCTGTAGTGTACATTGTGGCTTTTACAGGGTAGGGCGCTTCACGTCGGGCTAACAAACGGCCAAGCAACGCTTCGAGGTGACTGCAGCTGAGCGTGGGGTAGGAAGATTAGATAGGCCACTACTTGACGTCGAAATTGTGAGATTGCATTGATGACGGCGGAGACGGCTCATTGTATGGTAGGGTTTATTGAGTACTATGGCTGAAATGGTGGTCGCCTGTGCTCATCCTGATGATGTGGGGAGATGTACAAGATTCCTCCTTGTTCCAGGCGTCGTGTGCAGCAGACGTGAGGCGATATTCCCGAGAATGCACACTCGTCCCAAAGGGCAGTAAAAGTCCCATATATGTTCCACTTCTTCCATGTTCATCCTCAGGGTAGTCTGCTCAAGCTTGTGAGCTCATGGTTGTGTTTAGCGAGGCCGCGGGAGGTCGTTGCGCGCGGGCCGTTCAGCCATGGCTGCCGTTGGAGTGCAGGCAATGTGGAGTGTGGTGTGGATTCGTTGTAGAGATTTGCAAAGCATCTCCGGAGAACAATGTTGTGTCTTCAGTAGAATAGTTCGAAACGAGATTCGAACAGCCGATAGATATGCCGTTAACCTCTTTCGACCGCCTTCCTGTGTGATTTCGTCACCGTAGACAGCTCTGCCCTGGAAGCAGCATCTGTTTCACCACTGCTTCTTCCGTGCCCGCCACTATGCTGTCCTTGGCCCCTCGGCCATACACGCTTGCTCACAAGCCTCATTGCCCGGAAGTCCTCCGCTCCTATCGGCCATACTGTCTCTCTTCAGGCTCTCCAGTAGAGTGCTATCACATGTAAATAATGCCATAGCAAAATTAGATCTTGCATACTGTCATTTCATATGGCGGTGCATCATCTGCCCTCATTCTCTTTCTCCTTCGATCGCCGTTCTCGAAATCTCGTAACTTTCCTCTCCAATTCATTCTTCTTGGACACTAGTTCAGCGCGCGCTATCTCGAGGGCGGCGATTTTCTCTTCTGGAGTGGCTTCGAGAATCTGCTTTCGTTTCTACAAGCACGGTAGGTTAGCATGTATGCAGCGAAGCTCCATCATCAAAGATTGCCAATATGATCATGACAGGGTGATCGTAGACATAGTACGTCCCAAGATTGACGACCTACCTTGTGAATTTCAAGATCGTCCTTCAATGTAGCGCCGTAGATTGAGCCCGTGATGGTAATGGCGGTGACTGCACCTGTAAGGACCCAGCGACGTACAGTTTGTGTTGTTGCCATTGTATATCGAGGAGTGCCCCGGCGTGAGCAAGATGTAATGAGCCGTCTGTGGTATTCGAGGTTTCACGAAGGCGGGCACTTGTGTCGGTATCGTGAAGAAATTCAAGGAACCAATTTGCCAAGCACTTTCGCCGCGGGAGTCTCCAGCGCGCCGTCTCTCCCCACCTTTTCAAACCATCAACAACAACAATCCCCACAAACACTGTTACCTCCGCCTCTAACCCAACCTTCTTTTAACGCAATCACTATTCGGTGTTTCGCCTACGTGTAACACGTCATCCACCACGCACAATGTCGAACCCCACACGCTCCCAACCCGCCTCGAGTTCGCGTCTCAGTACTGTCCCTTCGCAAAAACCGCGCCAACTATCACACCTGCAAGCGCAACTTGCACAACTGACAGCGAATATGGCCGACCTGGAGAGTCTGATGCGTATGACAGCTGGTCAAGCGCAGGATATGAGGGCCTTGGGTGGCTACTCTGGCGCCATGTAAGTAGTTACAGCGGTCCAATGTCTTGCGGGATGGATGTACAGATGTATGATGGGTAGATGGCTGATACCTCGTGCACAGGTTCATGGCTTCAAGCAAAGTGTTGGGAGAAGAGACTGTCAAGGGAGGCGACAAGGGAAAGGAGGACAAGGACGGTGAAAAGTGAGGCCTGCGGCACGAGGAGTAGGCAAACGCAGGAAAGAGCCAAGCTACAGGTGGAAGACAGTAGCATGCAATTGCCCCATGAATGAGTGGCAGAGATAACACTCGCGTATGTGAAAGGATCACTACGCCGCGGCGAGCTGTGTCCACAGTGGGAAGCTGCGAAGGTATTGAGACACAGTGAGCTTGGCTGGTTTGGCAGCACATGGACGCTACTGATAGGCAGTCTACGGATAGCGGACAGCAGATCTGAACACGTAGTCTTGGAGGAGATACGACCGTGCATCCATGCAGCGCAACGTTGCATGGTTGGGTTTGGTGTCGATACTCAGTGTGGGCGCAGTCTTTTCTAAGAAAAGGGCTGTCGTTCAAGAAACACAGGAGTGCTCATCATGTTTCAATCTGGCCGGCGGCTATCTCGAATTCTCTAGGCACAGATGCACAGGGTATTCACCATCCCAACTTCAAGACACCAACAAACATCAGCACGCACACTCCCGCAAAGATTCTCCCTTATCAGACTCGATGATTCGCCAGCCCTGTCTCTCAACGTCCTTCTCCGGCTAACATCCGAACAGCCGCCTGTCTTAGATAAGCTATCTTTGTTTCACTGATCCACGATAGGAAGCTGCAGTGAGAACAACTGTCTGACTCAACTCATAACCTAGCTGTACGCTGCTGTTATTGGCTTGATTAGAGATGTGATGTTTGTTTGCGCACAGATGGGGGAGGGACGTGTGCTGCTGGGTATCCGTAAGAGCCACTAAGAATGATGTTATCAATCGCGCAATGATAGCCGATAATGGTCTCACCGCGCAAAGGAGCTGTGCGTTGGTTATATAAAGATCAAGCGTATTCCGCCATGATAAAGAATTGATGAAAGGCTTCGTGTCGATTTATTTCGAAATGCAAAATTTGCCCCAGGTTTGCACCGCACAATATCCGCTGGACACTCCGCCACGATGCCAAGATTGAGAGAACACCACGACTCACAGCGCCTAAGTGATGATGACGGCGATGGATATGGGATTGGAACACCTTGACGGGATATGATGTGAACGATATGAGCATGCGGGTTGATATCACTTTGGGCCGGTCGTTGTATGTATGGTACATTCAGCCTCAAGGACGCCGAGGACATACCTACTGTACTCAACGACCTTTACAACGCACGCGACACAAGACTCCTCCCTGGCATTAGAGCGAAGTCGTGTCCGGGCGACGACCGACAACAGTGACGACAAGTGGAGCGATAGAGGGGGCTGACAAATGCTGACGGAGAGATTGGAGTCAATAGGTCTGCGATCTGATCTGGCATCGAAGCACACGAGCCTCCACATTGATGAAAGCAAAGGGCACACCGCACACGAGGAGACCCTTGGACTCCACCACGAGTGCCCACGCCGGCCCGTCGGTGGTCGATGACCTCTCCACCTCGAGGCCACCCGCTGATCGTTGGAGGCGGTGTCTCTCGACCACACAGGATTGTACCCGCACATCCCCAAACGACAGCTAAATGGATCACGTACTCCGACCCCCACGAGATCCCGCGCCGCTCGTATCAGCGATGCGAAGGTCGGGACTCAGGACGTCGCTCTTGGGTGTTTCGGCTTGCTGGAAAGAGAGCTGTCTCCGTGGGTGCTGCATTTGTGGATCATGTGCTTTGCGTGCTCAGGCGGGTTGATATTCCTGAATCCTGATACCATTGAATCATACACGGATATTGTGATCTCCACCTCACATCTCCGCGCCATGTAGGAATTATTCAGACATTGCGACATCGGATGTTTCTCCGACGACAGTGTAAAGATGGACACGTCGATGGCGAAAAAGCGCACAAGCATGCAGCGCCTACAGAGGATGTTGAGATTGTTGCGTCTGTAGCGTGTGCAGGTCAGCAATTGACAGCTTCTCCCTGATGATGAGGTTAGCCGGGGGTTGAGTCGGGTTAGCAGATGGTCTAGCCTCGGAATCCCTGCGCCGTCATGCAAGTCAGATGCAAGTGGCTTTTGTGGCTTGCATGAACAGGCACCCTCCTGGTCCACTTCAGGCAGAAACGTGGGATGCTGCTTCGTCAATATCGAGCAAACCCTGTCATTCGCAAGGTTGGCAATAGAGCAGTAATTTGGCAAGGGAGGGACACTCCCTCCGCACAGCGGAAACAATCCTCGCACCGCAGGTTATCAGCATCACATTGGAGCTCCATTCATATATCCTACTTATCGAACAGGAGCGTGGTTTAGCATGTGATAGTCCGTTGCGTAGCTTGACAGGGGCCATGGCGATCGTCCGAATATAGCGGCTGTGCAACGTCGGACACGGTATGGCCAGAGAGAAATTTATCCTCCCCGAGATAAAGCCAGGCCTCTTACTGGCTTAGATTTGATATATCCCAGCATCAGGCTACACATGTACATGCAGTGGAATATACTGTTTTTTCACCAGAAGCGCACGTTGTCTGTGACCTGCATAAGCCTAGACTATCGCGGCTCTGCGTCTGCTGAGGTCTTCGTCCTGGGAGACGCACATATTCGTGTGGATATGACGTACGACTGTGTTTCCAGGAACATCATCATCAACAACAGTATGCACATTCTGTATCCCCATGAGTAGGGCCCGCTTTGATGGCTCCTTTAGCCTTGGATGGTGATGGAGGCTGTTGAGGCATTCACCTGACTTATGAAATGACCTTTGCCGTTTCTAAACCCAAAAGAACATGTTCTGGGCGTATTTGAACGTCGACACTCCCAGGTCCTTCATCTGACTCTCCACATCCCGCGTTACCACTGAATATCGACTTCGGGCGATCTGCCGGATTCAGGGCCCATGGAATTTGGATAGTTGCAACGACGGCCAGTCAACGGTTGTGGGTCCAGACACTTGACACGTGCGTGTTCGTTCCCGTAGCATAAGGCCCAAGTCTAACTCGAAGCGTTGTATAGGTCGGATTATACTCCCGCCGTACGAGTTCCATACCCAAGACTTTGATGTTGAATGCGCCATAGCCCTAGGTCGCGAGCTATTCTCCCATGCGGCGACGCGCTGTTGGATTAGACCTGGAGCTCAGGTCACTTGCTACCACGTGTCGTGTACCATGGGCGGTGGAGCGGTCGCCCAAGCTAGCTGTGGTGGTGGAGCCCTCTAAATAAGACCCTGAAAGTGAAGGAATGGACGGAAGATGTAGGAATGGCAAGTGCCGGGTGCAGGGCGCGTCCCGGCAGTAGTCGGAAAGGCTACTCCGAAGCCGGGTAAACTGAGGGAGTGGTCGATTTGCAGAGCGTGCTCGTATCGACGTAGAAGTGGTGTACACAGTATAAGCTCTGCTGCAGTCGAGAATCTCTACAGACCACAGAGCCGTCTGGAGGGAATTAGCAAAGTCATGCTTGCCCGATTGCGTGCAGGTTGCCAGTGCAGCCAGTCGATGGCAACGGTTGAGGGAGGGTTGAGAATGGGCGTCGGCGTTGGAAGTCGGCTTGATGCCCTCCTGCCTAGACGCCAGTAGTGCATCAAGAGGACCGGATGGGTATGGTGGACGAGCCAATGGAGACGCACGCGAGCACCGGTCCCTTTCACCCCCAGCCAGAGACGGCTGCAGATGGTGGATCTCGAAAGCTCAATGCGTGCAGTGGAACATGCCAGGAAGGACGGCGACCCGCTCGATCGCGCATGCCGTCGAGCAGAGGTGACGTCCGTGGATCGACGACGATGCAGGCCATGCTGCTGCGTGCTCTCCGTCCGGGCCAGTCGACGCATTGCTCGCGTGCGATGATGCTGAGCAGTCTTTGCGAGCAAGGCCCAGCAGCCGCCCGAGCCCGAGACACCGCCCATGGCCAACTCGCACTGTGGTCGACGCCTCGGCCTCGAAGAAGTCGGAGGGCTCTGCAGGGTTGCAAGTTGCAAGTTGCGTGAGCAAGCTGCACGCAGGGCACGGTTCAGGCGGTCTCTGAGCGACCGGACTAGGGCTCCTCGCGTCCTAAGCGGCAGGGCAAGCATCATGCTCCCGTGCCACGGAGCAGAGGGCAGGGCCCAGCGACCCTGCGACCCTGGAGGCAGTGGAGTGGGATGGGTGGGATGGGGGAGTGCTGAGGCCCCAGGCGGAGCAGCATGTCGTGGGTTCACAGCTCAGGCAGGCAGACAGGCAGGCAGGCGGCCAATTTTTTTTTAATTTTTAATTTTTTTTTGGAGGGGGGGGGGGAGCTGCGCGGTAGACGGTATACAGTAGTAGTCTGGATGCATGTTTGTATCCATGGAAGTCTACATGCTCTGCTCTGCGCGACAGTACTACTACTCTACCGCAGCACCGCAACCCGAGCAGCGGTGCTCGGCTGGCATGGGCAGGGCATGGGCAGGGCATGGGCAGGGCAGGGCATGGGCTGGGCATGGGCAGGGGCAGGGCATGCATGCGCCCGGGGTCAAGCCCATGGCCGGGCGCGTGATTGGCAGGCCCAGCAGCATCGTGGTGGGGGTTTGAAGTCTGCGAGGGCGCCGAACGCTGCCCAGCACCTCTGCCGCAAGCACAGGTGCACTCGCCCCGCCCAGTGCCACCGGCAGCCGTCGTCGTCGCATGCTGGCGCTCGGGACGCTGCAATTGAATTGTTGCGCCGCCTACTGGTGCTCCGCCTGCCCAGGCCAGTGTGCGACGCTTCGAGCGTTCCCCGTGGAGGCACGCCAGCACCAGCAGCTCTGGCACTTCAACATCACGCCCGCCCCCATTCCGCCGTCTGTCCTGCCCGCCGTCCCCAGGCCGCAAACGCACCCTCGCCCTCTCTCCCGCACCCGCACCGCCGCCCACGCCTCCAGGAGCCCGCCCCCCTCGGCCGTGGCCGTGCAGCATCGTCGCATCGCACACTGGCCGTTTGTCGGCTGTGGTTGCAGGTAAGCATCGCAGACGTGGGGTGCGCCCATCCGACCGCTGCAGCGAGCACGCGCCCGGCGTAGCGACATCATCGCCTGTGCCCCCAGCAATATTTGCACGGCCCCCAGCAGCACCAGCAGCCGCAACAGCAGCCGCACCAGCAGCCGCACCAGCAGCCAGCGTCGCTGCGCCTACGCTCGCTGCACGCCTGCCATGGACTTTGACGTGCCCGACGGTGCCATGGAGTACCCTCAGACCCCCGCCGACGACAGTGCCCGCCGTGGCATGCTCGAGGACGCCATCTTCCCAGCATTTGGCAACGATGCGGGCAGCCCCAGCGTCGACTCGCCCGAGCAGATGCAGAAGAAAGACCCGCTGGGCACGCAAATCTGGAAGCTGTACTCGCGAGCAAAGACGCAACTGCCCAATGCGGAGCGCATGGAGAACCTGACCTGGCGAATGATGGCCATGAACATGCGGCGAGCCGAGATGGATCGCAATAAAGGGTACGGATGCCGCCATGTCTTGCGCCTGCACCCGCTGCGCTGCGCTGTTTGCCTTCGTCGAGCCCCCAGCTAACCCTTTTGCGCCCACTGTAGACATGTCGTGAGCACCCAGAGCAGCCCGCACAGCGGAACCATGGCCCCGCCGCCGCCTGCTGCGAGTGCGAGCCCGAGGCCGCCGCCCCGGAGTGCCCCCAGTGGCATCGCCCAGCAGTTGAGGCAGTCCGCAGATCAGCACCAGCACCAGCAGCACCAGCAGCACCAGCAGCAAGCCCAACATCAGCCCCAGCATCAACCGCCACAGCCACAGCACCACGGGTCAGATGCAATGAATCTAGACGACTTCATATTTCCCTCGTCGGTCGGCAGCCCTGCAGGCCTGTCGCCCGGCCCAGACCTGTCCAACGAGGATGCGGCTCCCTTCAACGCAACCGCCCCAGCGATACCGATAAGAAAGCCGAATCTGGCCAACGACCATAACCTCGCCCTCGCCCGCGCCTCTGCACCCTCCGTCCCTCCTGCGATCCACCGAGAGAATGAGTTCGGCTACGTGCACCGTCACGTCCGCAAGACCAGCATCGACGAGCGAAGAGTAAGTCCCCCGTCGCCATGCCCTCAGGTCCCCTCCACCCGCCCACTAACGCCTTATCAGCCTCCCAAGCGGCGTGCCGAAGCCTCGCCCCAGGTCCCTCCCGTCAACAGCATCATGATTCCCACCGATGCCCAGGCTGAGGCCGACCTCCACCAGTACTCGCTCGACCAGCACAACATGCAGCCGCCGCCCTTCCCCGCCTCGCAAGCCCAGGTCCCCTTCTCGATAGACACCTTCCAGATGCACGAAGATCCCATCATAAACTCGGCTGGGCCCTTCCAGCAAAACTTTGGGTTCTCACCCGTTGGGTCGCCCATGATGAACCACACTGCCTTCAGCCAGAACATGTTCAACCCCACCTCCATGGCATCCTCTCTCAACTCCACCGACTACTACTCCCCACCCAGCTCCGCCTTCCCTTCTACTGCCTCGACGCCACAGCCTATCCCCGAAGACAATCAAATGTACTTTGATCGCAATGGCATGGACATTCGCAACTCACATGGCGGTGCCTCGTACGGCCCCCACCGCCCCTCCAACCTCTCCACCTCCATGCAGCCCCAGTTCATATTCAACCCTGGCGCTGGCGGAGGTGACTCTGTCTTCAGCCCCGTGACAAGTGCTAGCTCGTCGTTGACATTCTCGGCGCCTTCATTTGGCCACTCCAGCCATGTCGACCCATCTCATGTACTTCACAACAATCTGCCTCTACGACAACAACACGAAATGCAAATGACTCGGCAGGAGAACATGTTCAGCTTTGGCGCCGATTCGGACGCAGAGGATGACGAAGGTAGTGCCTTTGCAGATCGGACCATGCCGTCGCAGGACTACTCGCCAATGGAGGACGGCACACTTGATTTCACCGCGGGGTTCCAGTGGGAGACCAACCTGTCCAACCAATTCAACCCAATGCAAGCGCGTTACCCGGCTGGACCCCCACGAAAGACTGTTACCATTGGCGGGACCGAGATGGTGCACTCACCGCAAGATCATTGGAGTCCAGGGGGCAGCCTTGGCCGGACGCATGGCTCAGCAGCTTCCGTGAGCGATATACGCAATCGAGGGAATGACCCACGTCGCCAGAAGATACCCCGCACTAGTTCGACGCCTAACGCTGCCGGAATGGTGCATCAGGGCATGCATGGCCGACCAATGTCATCGCCCAATTCACCGCCAGAGTCGGGTTACACTTCTGCGGCTCCTTCGCGACCCCAAAGTCCTGGTGGCACGAAGCCGGGCGAAAGCAGTGCTCCTACAACCTGCACGAATTGTTTCACCCAGACCACGCCATTGTGGAGGCGTAATCCCGAAGGCCATCCGCTTTGCAACGCGTGTGGGCTCTTCTTAAAGCTGCATGGTGTAGTGCGACCGTTGTCGCTCAAGACGGACGTCATCAAGAAGCGCAACCGAGGAAGCGGTAACGCGCCTGTCGGTGCAGCATCGACACGATCATCCAAGAAGTCGTCGCGCAAGAATTCGATTGCACATACCCCGGTGACGACACCGACATCGCACAAGGCAGCTGACTCCGAGTCGCCAAAGTCCACGGGCTCTGGTGGTGGTGGTGGGTCGTCAATCACGAATCTGGCCTCCGTTACTACACCGACGTCGAAATCGAGCGGTGTGGTCCCCATTGCACCTGGCCCACCGAAGGCCAACAATCATTTCAGCGCACCCCCCATGCGTGGCGCTAACACGGCACCCGCACCCAAACGAGCGCGAGGGCAGAGTCGAAGTGAGCCTCAAGAACTTGAAATGGCCGATGCGGAAGACACAAATGGTAGAGCGCTTCCACGCAGAAGAGACACCGCTACTGTTGCAAGTCCCAGCCCGCTCCCAGGTCAGAACCTCGGTGCGCTTCCCATGGGTGCCATGGGCCAAGGACTGCAATCATCTGGCCCTGCTGAATGGGTAAGTTGTGTTGGGTTGCGCCACAGAAGATCAACGACTGACAGTATTCAGGAATGGCTAACCATGAGTTTGTGATTTATCATCTCACATACAATTGGCGCAACATTAGCTTCGGCTCACTCCACGAGGCGGAGGCCATGGTCCCGCTTGCTTGTTTATTTCAGCTTGCATCTGACTCACTCTGCAATATTCGGTGTTTGGAGTTTTCGGCATGTTCGTTTCGGTTTATGGGGAGTGCTTCGCCATCTCTATTGCTTGACCAACAGCTTTGATACCTGGATTTTTCTTTTTGCGATGCGTCTTACAGCACTGATATACATGGACTGGTCTCTTCTTCCGCAGATCTGGCCTACCTGGAGATTTGTTTTCCACAGTCGAACGGAGGAGGCAGGCGCTCCGTCGACTGGAACCCAGTGCAGATGTGAGATCAGGGCGTGGGGAGTGGAATCGGTTGGCTTCCACCTAATGTTACCTCGCTCTGAGAACGACACCTGTTCAAGTGTACGAGTTTACGAGAGAGAGATATCCCGGGTCACGTGAGGCATAGAGGGTAGCAACGCGTTTGCACGTTTTGGAGTTTGCGATACCTTCCTTGACTGGGCGTACAACGTTTCGCACTGCAGTAGTAAGCTGGATAAGCACAAGCTTCCAGGGCAGAGCACATGTGTTTGAATGTACATAAGCTGCCAAGCAGGTGCTTTTGAGACATTCATAGCGAATTTGCCAATAACTCAGTGGAGAAGGATTGAATATCATATTTTAACGACTTCTTCACTGCTCCCTCGTCACCTTCTGTTCGTTTGCTCGTCATGGTTGACGAGTTTGAGCTTCCCTTCTGTTCCGGGGGTTTCAAGCAGGCTCAAAGGCGTGTATCAGTGTGGACATATACTTTCCATGGTTGCACGAATCGGAGGCAAGCAGACGCCCGCATGTGTCGTGTCGAGCAGCCCCATCTTATTATTTGGTGGGTCCTCGTGCTTTGCGCTATCCTTCCCCACAAACGCGCTCAAGCCACTCATACGTCACAACAGTCCAAAGGGTCGAACATCGACAGTCATTCCCGTCCTTCATTACGGCCAGACGAGCACTGCATCCCTCACAATGCCTAAGGCCCTGATCTTAGTTGCTGATGGGTCCGAGGAAATCGAGTTCGTTACGCCGTACGATGGTGAGTCACCTCCACGGTGAAGACGTAGCGACAGCAACATCGCTGAGCGTTGCAATGGCATCACTTACGTATTCCCAGTCTTGACACGCGCTGGTTTCGAAGTCACATCTGTGGGTGTCAATCTAAATAATGAGGTGTTTGCGCAGTAAGTAGCTGATGCCATTTTGCTTCAATCTACAAGATCCAGTATAGCAGCATAACACATTTCTAGCATGACACGCAACATTCGTATCGTTCCTGACTATCCCAACCTATCATCGTTGGGGTCCTCACTAGCGCACGAACAGTTCGATATTCTCGTTTTGCCTGGTGGGGCTCCAGGGGCCAAAACGTTCTGCACAGCCTTTCCTGTGCTTGACATGATCAACGAGTTTCGGAAGGCGGGAAAGTGGGTTGCTTCGATATGCGCGGGTACGACGGCCTTGGTCGCCGCAGAGGAGAGATGTCAGCATGGAAAGGTCAGGGTGACGAGTCACCCAAGTGTAGCCGATGAGATCAAAGACGCGAAATGGACGTATAGCGAGGAGAGATGTGTGGTGGACGAAAAGGTCATCACTAGCCGAGGGTATGTCCTAGTAGCACAGATGTGGCTCCATACCCACCATATTTGGGAACTCTGACTGACTGTTACATCAGACCGGGTACAGCCTTATTGTTTGCGCTGACAATTGTCGAGTGTCTGGCAGGGAAAGAGAAGAGGGACGAGGTTGCTGCACCTATGATTGTAGCTGAGACACTGTGAGCATCGTCATGGGTATGGCCTTCTTGCTAAAGCATGCCAGGCACCGCCTGTTCCCGTTATTATCCCCAGATGTGTAGAATTGTAACACATGATGCGAATCAGAAACAAATTACCATTCGGAAGTCACTCCGCTTTTGTACATCTGTGAAGTAGTAGTATCACACAACCTCTCGTCCATCCAACTTCACAGTTGCGCCAAGCCCATGACGAAGCTGTGTGATGAGTGGACGGGAGAACGAGGCTGGCAGTGTAACTATCGCTTACTCACACATTACAACTCAAGTAACCCTTAAAGCCATACGCCACACATCAACTTCGACTTTGCAAAGCTACGATACAGAAGCGTAGATCCTCCGAGCCAGTCCGGCCGTCCGCAGGACCGACAGATGCGTTGCCATGTTTTGTCGCAACGGAGATCACTGATTTATTGCATCTCTCACTAGTGAAACCTGGCCATGCGTGATGAGCTGGAGCCCAATGCTGATAACCTGTTGCACGTGCATATGAAGTACAGCATCTTCACGGTTCCAGTGGCCATAGATTACTGTGTAGCGCGAGAATGCGATCTTCTTACGTATGGCAGGAGCCACCTTAGGTCCCAACCGCCGGATGCTGTACACTCTAGACATAAATCTCAACATTGTACATGACGTACATTCTTCAATGAACCACCAACTCGTTCAATATGGCACTGAACGTCGATAGGCTGTCCACGGTGTGTGGTCCATAGGAGACGTCAGAATTTCAAGCCCCCGCGCCGACTAAGACTGTTAGCGAAATGATGCGGGAGGGTGCCGGACGGATCGGGCGTCAGCCAGCTGCAAGAATTAGACAGGGGTACTTGTCACAACGTTCCTCGCACTCGCACTTCGACGACATCTTTCAGTCGCCAAAGTTGCTATGCCGGAAAGCGCGTGCAACCCAAGAGAACCTTGGAAGCAGGCACAAGCCCCAAATCCTACCCTACGTATGCGAGAAGGCGTGGCGACCACTCACGATGTCAAAAGCAGAAGACGCGCACGGTGCGAAACGACGACTGCCATGTCACGCCTAGAATGACTTCCTGTCAGCCACTCATCAGACAATGATGCGATTCTTTCTCGGGTCTTGTTACTAACGCAGTCGTCGACTCTGGATCCTGGCGTTGGATCTGCCGGAACTACCTGTCACCTGCTAGTGATGAAGCAACAGGGTTTCTGGCTAGCCATCACGATGTTGATCCCCCAAGACCGTAAACCGTATAGTCACTTGGCCTTAATCGATTGTATGAAGGAATTGTTCGAGGCTAAGCGGCATGGCTCGATTGCTGCTCGCTCTCAACATATAATCCGCATGCGCTCGTCTTTGACACACATCTTGCCAGCAGCTCAACTACAACTAATCGGCAGTTTTCATAGCCCCTTCCCACACTGAACTGGAAATCATACACAGACCAAAGCCAGCCCCACCTCCGCGTTGTTGATCCCGTCACCACTACCATTACCATGGAGCTTCAAACGTACGCAGGACTGTCTCTCACCCTACAAACAGTAGCGATCACTGTCCTCGTCTTTGCACTATGTACATACTCTCCAAAGCTGAAGGTCAACTCGCAACTCGCCAAGTTGCCGTCTCTCAGAGGCTCCATACTGAACGGAGAGAATCAGCGGCAAGCCTACCTCACGTCTTCCAGGAATATGTACAATGAGGGATACCAAAAGGTACTCCATGAAATCTTTTGAAGTATCCATTAGTTGCCGCTAAGCAAGGTCTAGTTCAAGAAAGAGGTTTACCGTATTGTGGCTGATAGTGGTATGTGACTATCGTGTATAGCTTGAGCACGTACTAAGGTATCCCAGGTGAAACCCACGTTGTTGTACCACCCCCTCTATTGCCTGAGCTGCGAAAACTTTCGGACGATGTCCTCAGCATGCCCAAGGCTGTCAATGCGGTGAGTGTGCTCAATGTCTCTTTGCCTTGAGTTCTCGCTAACATCATGGAGAGTATGGTGACGAAGTACACTAAAATCTCGACAGGCTCAGAAATGTCTCTCCATTCCATCAAGGCAGACCTGACCCCATCGCTCCGTAGGTTTCTGGTGACGGATCTCGTAAGAGTCGTCTGCTAAAACGTCTCAAGCCCGACTGAATCCGACTATATGTGAGGAGGTGGACGCTTCACTGCGGGAGTATATGCCACCTTGTCCCGACTGGACCGAACTGAAGATCAACAAAATACTTGTCGACATTATTACCAAAGTATCTGGTCGAATCTTCGTTGGGCCAGACCTGAGTGAGAATCCCGCATACCTTGAAGCAGCCAGCAATTATACTATGGATCTCATGAAGGCGGTCAATGTGATCAAGAGGATGCGACCCTGGCTCCGACCACTCTTGGCCCATCGTACCAATGAGGTTCGCCAACTCCGTGAGCGTGAGGCACAAGCACAAAACTACTTCAAGCCGCTCATCGCAGAACGAGTGCACGCAAAGAAGACGGATCCCAACTGGCAAGCACCGGATGATATGCTGCAGTGGATGATGAACCGAACGACCGACAAGATCACCGTGGCGGAGATTGCCAAGGAGCAGCTTGCACTGACGTTCGCGGCGATTCATACAACCACACTGACAGCCACAAACATCATTTTCACTCTCGCAGTGACACCAGAGTACATTGAACCTCTCAGAGAGGAAATCCGCAACGCAATGGCCGACAACAACGGCAAGATTACCACACGGACACTGCAGCAACTAGTCAGGATGGACAGCTACATGAAGGAAGTTACTCGACTTTACTCGCCTGGTATTAGTAAGTCTTTATCATCTCCTCCCGAAGACAAGTGCACTATTAACAAATTACTCGCAGCAACATTCAGCCGTCGCGTCCTAAAAGGCATCAACCTATCGAATGGTCAATACATTCCCCCAGGCGTCATTGTCGAAACCCCATTGCAAGCCATCTTCAAAGACCCCGCCTACTATCCCGACAGCGATGTATTCGACGGCTTCAGACACTATAAGTTACGCTCCGGCGGCACCGCCTCTGATCACGCTCGTAACCAGTTTGTCACGACCAACGAAACCAATCTAGGCTTTGGCTACGGTAGACACGCTTGCCCTGGCAGATTCTTCGCCACAAACGAGATCAAGATGATTCTCTCGAGGCTGATACTCGAGTATGATATTAAGATGCCGGATGGTAGTTTGAACAGACACAAGCAAATTGAACTGGGTAGAAGCACTACGCCTGACTCAAGGAAATCGTTGATGTTCAAACGGGTTGAAGTCTGAAGTTGGAATTTGCTTTTGCTCGGGGAGTTGAATAGGAGTAATCCATTGTTGATCAATTATTTGGGAAGGACAGTATTGTGTCATCAGGGCGTTGGGTTGTTATATTGTTATATGGACATGCCTCAATGAAGATTCCTAGCTGGTTGCTGTTACCATTCACATGGTACGTCGGACGCCATCATCTTGCAAGGGAAACACTCTTTTCACAACCGTAGTATTCATAACCCAGACATTCTATACCTCAAGCACCAATCATAGTTAAATATCAAGCGGATGTTGCCATGTGCATAGTCACTGACCCATTCCTCATTTCCAATTGTTAATCTAGCTTACACCACACCTGCATCAACACGCCATCCATCGTCGACCAAACACTCTCCAAGCAAGCCTTGCACTCACTATTCATTCCCTCCTTTCCCTCCTCCCATCCGATCGGCCCCTCCACACCACAACTAGGTTCAGGGGTCCTAGGACCTCGTACTCGGTTTTTCTTCGGTCTCGCTTTCGCGTTAGCCCGTTAACACGCTCATTCAACCCCTCAAAGTCTCAAACGCCCGACTGCGCCACAAATCGTCAACGGAACCTGAAATAATCCAAAGTCTAGGCGGTATGCGATTGGTGCCATTCTCTTGTCTTTGTCAATCATTTCACGAACACGCTGAGGAGTGTGTGCAGTGATGCGAATGTGTGTAGGAAGTACCAGAGGCATATTTCTACTGTGTTACCGGGGGCAGGCAGCTTGGGGATTCTACTGGGTTTGATTGGGTTGGCGTTGTGCAAAAGTGATGGGGATGATCATCAGTAGAGTTTGAACCTAGGAAAAGTAATGTGACGGGTTGTGATATTGAATTAGGATGATGGATCGGATAGATAGGCTGCGACATACTACAACGTCGGAGAGGATCATGCTTGAATGTTACCTACGCAACAGCAGGAATTACATTGGAAGTGCGATGTTCTATATGTGGCCTGGGTAAAACAAAATATATCTGATTCTTGTTGGAGGGGTATCTTGACGGTGGATCCATTCCATGTGTACGAGGACTCTGCGGTTGAATGGTACGTCAAAGGTAAGCCAGCGCATGCAGTTCTCAGTCCCAGAGTGTTGCTCGAGCACTAAGCCATATTGAAGCCAATTTGGATTTGAAGAGTCGCTCCACGTACTTACGTAGTCTCGGAGCCCTTCGCATATGGGTGCGCCTCTATACTACCTAGGTAGGTAGGTACGACGAAGTGGCTCTGAGCGTCATCCGAGGTATAGACCTATCGATCATCATACTCTGATTAAAAAGCACTCTCCAACGTGTAAACAGTATAGCAGAAAGATCAGCATCTTATCATTAGTGCACTGTTTTCAGTCACAGGTTTGGGATGGAAGGAAAACATGAAATATGACTTTTGAATCAATTCCCATGATTCTTGAACATGAGCGGGCGTAGATCTTTACGACCGCACAACACTCAGCAAGTCATCCTTTTCGACTCATGTGCAGACGCTAAGAGCTCGAACATCTATATGCTCAGCGCCATAATAGAGTTGACGATATCATTGTCATTCTCTTTGAGAGCCTTGACGGCCTTCTTCCTTGAGACACTGGCCTGCTGCATGACGAGCTCAATGTCCTTGGCCTCGATGCCAGAGTCGTCGACCTCCTCGTCGTCATCCTCCTCCTCTTCCTCCTCGTCCTTCTTGTCCTCGACAGCCTTGCCCTTGCCCTTGCCGTGGTCGTGGTCGTGGTCGTGGCCGGAGTGGTCGTGCGAGGCAGCCTCAGCTTGAGCAATCTGCTGGGCGGCGGAGGCCTGAGCCTGGGAGTTCAAGTCCTCAATCTTGGCCTCACCGAAAATGCTGGTGCGGGGTCAGTAGGTGGCGGGGTGGATCATGGCAGGCATTGAGTGCTGTGAGCTTACATCCAGGTGTTGCTTGAGGGGGACTTGTAGACATCAGGCTGGTTGATGACGAAGAGGATCTGGGTGATGTGTTAGACCTCTACAGCCTGAAAAAGGGTGCGGCAGGTTCCGCCTGCAGTTGCAGCTTGCGGAGCCCCTCCCCATTGTTGATTCTGGTATGCACTCACATTCTTGGGCCTACGGAGGGTAACGCGTGTGATGCCGTCAATGTGCTTCAGTCCGAGCTTGGCAATGGCCTTGCGAGCCTTCTTCTCGTTGCGAGAGTGGACGGCGACGGAAGCGCCTGCGGGGATATTGGCCTCGCCCTCCTCGCCCTCGGACTCTTCGCTGGACTCGTCCTCCTCGATCTGGACATTCTTCTTCTCGGGCTCGTCGGCGAGCTCTTCAATGCGGGGGTTGGCCATGATGTCGAATGTGGTGAACTGGTCGTGGTGGTGTTGCGCTGCGCGTAATTGGGGTAGCTGCCAAAGTGGGAATTTTGGCGAGTGTGAGTGTGGGTAGTTCCGGTTAGCGCGACGAGCTCCGAATGACGACCCAGGCCTCGCATTGTTGCAACGACCATCACCGGGGCGCGTCTCACAAAACAGTCGATTCAGTACATATACGTGGATGGCAATCACCAGCTAAGAATATGCTTTGCAATGGGGTATCAATTTTGGCAGCTCTAGTTGTGGACTTGACGATTTCATGAATTTGTGGATTGGACTCTCTTGCTACACGTGGAATGCATGCGAGAGCCGAGTAAACCTTCCCATCCGAATTGCACCTTGCCAAACACTGGACTTATTCACCCGAAACCAGGTCTTGAATTTTTGAATGCCTTTGAGGACCTTCGGAATGATCATGAAAATGCACATCGTGCCTCGCCGTAACCTGCACGCAATAACCACCGCAACGCTTTGTCTCCCGACAGCATCGAAACTACCTATGCCTTCGCACTGGCGCGAATCTTGGCAAAGGTCTTCTGGACCTCGTGGCGGGCCTAGACATGTTGTTAGTTTCGTGGTCTGAAGCTAGAGAGTCATGTGCATTTGCGTTCATCTGCCACGAGCCATACAAGGACATGACGAGATGCAAGCCATGCAATAGACGTACCTGCTTCCTCAGCTTCATCACCTTGAAGCGCTCAAAGTCGTTCAGTGCCCGTCTCTTGGTAAGCGCCGCGCGCTTCTTCGCCCATGCGCTGTCGTCGAACTTCTGCTGGACCTTGTGCTCTTCCCACTTCTTCGCGACGTGACCGACGCCGCTGGCGCGGGGGAGCTTGGGGATGACAATGGGTGTGAGGGAGAGTTTTGCGAGGGCGATTTCCTGACGGGGGACGGGGGCCTTCTCGTAGGGGCCATCGATGAGCACCTGTTTACAATGTGAGCGACTGGCCAGTCTGTACCGGATCGCGGGCAATCCATACACGCTTGTGGTCGATGATCTCAACGATGGCAGCGAGGCGACCCTCGTACTGGCCTTCATTGAAGAGGACCACACGGCCGACCTCTACAAGCCTCCAGGCGCTCGTTGTGATATCGGCGTCACCCATTTCGTCGGTTTGTGCTGCAATTGCGAGTTAGATCGAGAGTGCTACAGTGGCAGTGTCGAGAGCGTACCGGTCGGAAATAGGAGTCGGTGTTGATGTTCTGGTGCGGGAGTGAACTCTTGCCCGAGGACGATGGTCAAAATCCGAGTGTGTCAACGAACCGCGCTAACACAGTGCTCGACCATTCGCTAATTCCCTTGGCATGGGCGACCCTCAACTTTTCTCGCGCCTGCTTCGCGTTCCTTCTCTCACCACCAACATCGCCTCTGTCCAGCAACAACACTGCAGCTCGACTGCGACATCTGCGACATGCCCGCATGCGCCGTCGCTGCCATTGGGATTGATTCATCCCACAGCGCATGCCTGTGATCTCACCTATAGCTTTGCACTGACTTTTAGGCGCATCGCCTCGCATCTGCAGCTCTGGCTCGACCAGTACGTTCACACCTTTCCATCCTCCCCTCCCTCAACAGGATGACATAATTTGCGATTGAGTTCTTCGTCGGAGACCCTCGCCGGGGTCTCTTAACGGCGTTGAATTTATGATATTCAATTTCTTACATATTCTGAACTTTACCCTTGCACTCAGCCCTGAAGACTCTGCATAGCGGATCCAAACTTAGACTGACTCATGGCAGACCTTACAATAGCCAGATGCCGACGCACCATTAACTCCAGTTCATTCTCCGTTACCTGGAGTGTACTTGCAAACCGCCACTCACCACCCAAAGCTCGGAAAGTTCAAATTTTGCCCTGGGTACGTCTCATCATTCCTTACAAGCACCTACCCACCCCCTTCCGATGATTAAAACATAGCATTAGATAGTATATGATCTCTCTCTATGATTACCATCTTTACACCAAGATCACTGAGGAAGCAAACAATCAAGCACCTGTTCAGCATAGCTGTTGTCAAATCAGTTCGCTAACAAGCCTGCAGATCATGCCAACGTAGCATCTTAGAAGATATATTTCCTAGTCTAGACAGAAATATCTCCTTGAGTAGAATTGAGTCCCCATTATGCCCTACGTATTCTCTCCCGCAACTTGCTGGACCCGCTGTCGTGTCGTCGTGATCCTTCTCCCATGATTGCGATACAGCTTCTCCAACAGCTCCCTCACCACGTCATTGAAAGTTGTTCTTGTGTCAAACTTGCTGCCACCATACGGGAAGCTCACAATCTTCCTCCAGTCTGCATCTTCGAAGAAGAACTCCAGCCTGAAGTCACCAGCCTTTTTGAGCATGTCCTTGAGCATATCACCTCTCTCGCCATTCGAGTCAGCCCAAGCCCAGAGCTTGGGGTCGTAGAAATCTAAAACGTCTGTCGACGTGTCGCGACCAAGGATCTGTGCATTGAAGAGTAGGTGGCGTAGCGTATTGACAGACCAATCGCAGTGTAGAATCGTGTATCTCAAGATATCCGTGGTAATCGTCTTGGCGACACCAAGTAACACTGACAATGCAGCGATTGCATATTCATTCCCTTGTCTTACTGCTTCCTTGATACCGGTCTTGGCAGTCTCCCCCGCCATGCTGCCCTCCCAGTCAATTTCACCACTCAAACTCACCAAAACATAAAGCAGTGAGGCTTTCTCCTTGGTCCAGGGTCCATGTAGTAGTTTCTCTGGAATGTGAAATCCTTCAGCGAAGCCCAAGTATACTATCTGATTGAACTTGTAGGGCCATAGTCCTGCAAATGCTTCGACGCCTAACACACGGATGCCAGTCTCTTCCCAAGCCTTTCCCCGTAGCTTGATCAAAGCATCATGTGCGCGCTGAACATAGGCGAGGAAGAAGTCGTAGGTGAAGAACCGACTAGCAATGACTGCAGACTGAAGAACAGGATTGCCAAAGCAATTTCGATCCCGAATCCGGTAGTTTGTCTTGTGATCTACCGTATGAAAGAAGGACTGCATGGTGAACTCCATTGTCACTGCACGTGACGATAGTTTTCGGCCTACGGTTGGCGAACATCGTGGGAGGGCAATGTTCATGCTGTATAAGAAGATGATCTCCAGCAGTTCCTGAGGGAGACCTTGGAGCGTTGGCATGGCGGATGTGGTGGTGGGTTTCTTGACTTTGGTTTTTCCGAGCCGTTTGCTGACATCTGTTGACTGTGTCGTTGCGTCTGAGGCCGCCTGTGCAGCAGACGAGACTTTCTGGGGAGGCGCAGTGTATCTCCGCTTCTTGCCTCGGATCTTGATCGGTGTGAGTTCCATTGGTCTCTTATGCGAAACGTTGCACCAGGCAGCAACCTGATCGTGTGCAATGTGAATGAATCGGGAATAGTTGGTTGGTTCCGCGTCACCTAACGTGCAAGCCGGTATTCAGCGGTTGGGTTGCGCCTCACTTGACGCACGGATCACATGTGGCTTCGCCGCGGCGGTCGATGTTTCTGGGGCTAACTTTGTTTCCGCGTTCAACTCAAGCAGCATAAACAACAGACAAAAGTACCCCAATCCGACAAGGCTGCGACGCGGCCACATTCACAGCTACAGGGAGCGCGAAGATCATACGGTTGAAGATGCAGGTCCACGCGGTGCCTGATTCAGAACGCGCATTCGATTCCACAGGGAGGAAGCTGCCTTGGGCGTACGAGTTCGCAGAGTGAGTTGCATGTCTAGCCTCTGAGAGCATGCTCTGCCGTGCAGTCGCACCTTCGAGGAACACATCTTGTGGGGAGCGCCACATAGAATCTCCAGGCCATTACCTAGGAGCAGCGTGGCGATCTATGAGCATACTACAGGCTTCAGACGCCGCTTCAAAGAGAATTGACTGACAACCCTCCAACAGCTCCGATCAAAATCAAAGGCGCATCCCCGAAGAAAGAGGACCCTTTGGAAAACCAAGACAACGTGGCACATCACGAGCGAAAACTCCAACCACCAAAAGCGACGCCGACAAAGCCCAAAGCGACAACCTTCGCGCAATCGATGACATCTTCGGCCGCTACAAGCAAGAAGAAGACAAACGGCGCTCGATATCCACTCGCCCAAACACCGCACTTCCCCCTTCCGCATCAGCGCCCAACCTCATCGACGCAAGCAACGGCCTGACTACTTCCTTCGGCCCCGGCCCATCCACCAACGCTGCCCTCTCACGAGAGCCCAAGGAAGTCATCCTCTACGGCTACGGCGCAGACGCTCAATGGGCCGCGCTATCACATTATGAGAAAGTATCTAACGGCATCATCTACGAGGAGTACGACCGTGAGCCGTACAACACCAAGTTTGGATACGCGTTTGCTTCACAGCGCGCGTCGCACTACCGGACGCTGTCGAAGTCTGCACTGAGGAAGGTCAACGAGTTTGTGGGCGGCGACCACTGGATCAAAGTCACCTTTAACAGCGCGGAGGCGGCGGAGATGGCGTGTCATTATAGTCCGAAGAGCATACAGGGCTGGCTTGTCTACGCGGAGATGTATAGGGGTACGCCGCCAACGGTGGGGGATGTGGCAATACGTGCAGAGGTTGGAGGAGTGAGCCAGGCTGCATCACCAAATACCGTGTCGAGTGGGACGTTGGGATTGGGGGCTATTTCACAGTCGTCGACGACGGCGTCTTCGGCTACAGTGACAGGTGCACGATCGGCTTCGCAGAGCGGGCTTCCTCGATCGGTTACCGAGCCCGCGTTTATGAGGAGCGGTGCGTTTCCTACACAGGAGTTCGATACACCGCTCGATCGCGCACAGGAACCGTCTTTACAACCACAGATCTTCGCACAGAACTCGGCTTCATCGACGGCTGTGAATTCTCGCACGGGACGCGCAACACTCCGCCTCAAGAACGCCAGACCAGTTGGCTTTCTCCCCCCAGAGAAGGCTTTCCTCCCCGCGAAACCCCGTTGGCAACAGACATTCGGCTCCTGGCCCGTCATCGGCTGGGTAATTGGATCTGGCCACGGTCTCATTGGCGATCAAGTACCGAGAAAGGAGGATGGGACGTTTGACCTTGCAGGCGCAAGTCTGTATTGGCGGTTATGGTATGCAGTAGATGGCTGCTTTGGGTCGGATTTCTGTGGAGTAAAGGATGCAGAGTACGATGAGTAGGTGGGTCGAGGAACGTCATCGAGGGATAGGCGCCAAGGATATCCAGGAAGCATTGGGCGGCGTTTACGATTTGCACGATACATACCAGAGTGGGTTTTTGCTACATATTCAGATTGATCCTTGCTTGTCATGCGAGAAGATGGAAAGACATCGCAATCACTATCCTGATCTTGGGGTATAATAACAAACTACGCAATAGTATTCAAGATGCTAACGCCGACGCCCATGAGAGTGTGTCTAGTGGCATAAGACCATCGTGTATCATATCAGCATCTCCACTGCCACCCATCGGCCGATCCAATCTCACTCACCGCAAGCCAGCAACTTGTTCTTTGATGCCAAGCTTAGACATATTGGCTTAACCACCTAATACCCTCTCCGTAGCCCTGCCTCATGACAACACTGCACATGAAGACCTCTACCGGGCGGATACCCTCTAGCGGCACTTTGCCCTTTCCAGTTGTCTGATATAGACCGAGGGATGCGCGCAGCTGGTCCTCGCTGATGGCATCGGGGTGATCAATCTTGTTTCCGAGGATGACGAAGGGAGTGGACTTGAGCTCTTCCATGGCGAGAAGGGCATCGAGCTCAGCCTTGGACTCGACAAGACGCTCGTGGTCCTTGGCGTCGACGAGGAAGACGATGCCGCTGACTTCAGGGACTGTTTGTATTGTCAGTGGGTGCGATGGCGCGGTGTGAGAGAGTGAAGGCTGACAGTAATCGCGCCAGAGTCGGCGAGCTTGTGCGTGACCTCCGAGATCAAACGTGGTGAACTTGACGTTGCCTATGGAGAGCTCTTCTGAGGTTGGGTGTAGAGTTGGCTGACTGGTGGGCTTATTAGTAGGGAAGAGTGGGTGATCTGCTTTGTACGAAGACGTACAGGACTGCGACTCTGTCGTTCTTGAGCATGTGAAGGAGCCTAGGGGTGTAAGCCAGTGGCGAGACCGTCAGTGCGGGTAGTCGTACGTGGTCTTTCCGGCATTGTCACTGCATCTGGTCAGTCTCGTTCGTGTGAGGAGTCGTGGAGGTCTCGGGCACGTACAGTCCAAGAAAGAGGAGCTTTGCATGCTATTGACATGGTGTTAGTATGATGCCACAGTCCAATGGTGCGATGGCTGCCATGGTACCTTGTTCATGAGACCAAGCGAGGACAAGACGTCCCAGACTGTGCCACCAAGTCAACCATAGTTATGCTGTATATGCAAATGGACATACACCTACGGCAGCGTTAGCAGATGATATGCAGCACATAGGGGCGGGAGAGACTACTGACCAATCGAGGATCCACATGATGGCGATAGGACTGTGTGGGAGTATGCAGCAACGCCTGGAGACCACAGGTGGGCAGATGTGCTTCCAGGGTTCGAAGCGGCCTTGCCCGTGAAGTGCGTGGCCCGTGACTTGGAGCTTGGCGGCAGCGTTCCGAGCTCTCGCGAAGAACTTCAACACGGCCACCTCCCGCCCATCCCACCACCACAAACTCGCCCCAATCCATCACAATGGCCGTCGGAGTACGTTCGCCCCCCAGCCCAAACCCAAGCCCGACGCCGCAGGGAGCGCATACCCGCCGCATTGCTGCGCCCGCGGCGCTCCCCCGCCCGCAATGGCAGCATCCCCAGACCCCCGACTGCAGCGCGAAAGAGAGCCTGACTAACACACATCCTCCCTACAGCGCAGCGCAGCCCTCAAGCTCGACTGGACCAAGCTCGGTTCGCAGCTCGGCCTCAAGGGCCAAACCGCCGCCGCCCTCCAGGCCTTCAAGAAGCGCAACGACGATGCGCGCCGCAAAGTAACGGTCCTCTCGGAGCAGTCGCAAACCGTCGACTTCGCCCACTACCGCGGCCTGCTCAAGAACCAATCCGTCATCGACGACATCGAGAAGCAGTTCAACGCCTTCAAGCCCCAGACATACGACATCGGCCGGCAAATCAAGGCCATCGAGGCATTCGAGGCCCAGGCCATCAAGAGCGCCGAGGAGACCAAGACGGTCGTGGACAAGGAGCTGGGCGACCTGAACAAGACGCTCAAGAACATTGAGGATGCCCGGCCATTCGCCGACCTCACCGTTGACGAGGTTGCTGCCGCTCAGCCTGACATCGACAAGCGCACCGAGCAGCTCGTTTCCAAGGGTCGCTGGGCTGTCCCTGGCTACAAGGCACGTTTTTTGCCATGCGAGACTCTTTGTCCGGTATCTGCACATGCTAACACCCCTACAGGAGAAGTTTGGCGATCTGTCCGTCCTCTAAGCATCTTCCTTTCAAAATGTAGTCACAACGTACCCGGCCTGGGTTGTATTTTCTACGTATTTGTGAATAGTTCCGGAGAGTGCAAATGCATCCTAGACTTTGACCAATTTCTGCCCGCCGCCTAGATCAATTCTCCATGGGGCTGACTAATCGTGTTGCACACAATTGACTCTGCACATTGGGGAACATTGAAATAGTGTCTTTGCGAACAGAGCCAGCTAATGTTGACCGACCACGGCTCGGCCATCCAACACATCCAGTTCGCCTACTTTGCTACTGGGACGCTTGAGATGAGTTCAAGGCATTGAATCTAAATAAATGGGACCGCGCAGCATCTCATCCGCTATTAACCGTCCCTGCGCACGACGACGCGCTACGGGTGAACTCACCATATGCTACTCACGTTTTGTCAAGGAGCCCTTACGAGCTACAAGTTCACTAGTAGCAGCTAAGCGGCAATGCAGTAGCGAAATGTGCAATCCTGGCTTTGGGGAATCTCTTTACACAACATTGAAGGTGGGAGATTGGTGTAGGTAAGAAAATAGCTGATTAGGCGGCTGTTGTGTGAGCAGAGTATGGGCTAGGCGCATCGAACCTTAATCTGCAGAGTGGACTGATCAAGCTGTGGAGACAATGTTATTCCTCTGGATTCGTGCAGAATCAAAACCACGATGAAGATGTTCGCCAGCAGATTGAAGTTTGATCATCCTGAGCTCTGATTGGTGGTCCGTAGAGAAGCAATAAGCCGAGCTTACGAAGTGATGCCACCACAATCAGACTATCGGTATGGAGCACGTTGTTATCAAACATTACATATACTTGTTCTCTCTTCAAATTTTCCCCACAAACCGGTCACTAGCCCTGTAAGCCCTCGCCGACAGCAGAAGGGCAAACTCTAATAAAAGCAAGGCACGCAGCACATGGCTTTTCTGTGCTCTCGGATACACGTACAGTAAACCTATGCTAAGCACACCAAACATACACCCATGCATCACAGGGCGGAACTTGGTACAACAAGGGCCACCAAGCAGGGCTACCTTTTGTCGCCACTGACACTCGGCTGTGAAGATCCGTTACAATGGACATGCATATTTGCCGTCGTACAAGAACTACCAAACATGATCGCCCCCATCGTACAGGACTTGTTACTAGTGAACAGCGAAAAATAGACACAGACTAAGCAACCGTAGGGGTTTGCCCCAACTTGCTGTCGTGGCGATGCGACAAGGCAGGAAAGACATGCCAGTACGGATCGGCGTTGTCAGCTGTACAGGTCTCATGATCTGATGCGTGGTGTCGTAGGCGGTTGTGGAACAGAGGCTGAGAAACCGGTTCGCGTCCGTTTAATTGTGGAGGCAATTTTTTTTCCCATGGGACTATCGTTGCCGGATGCCGTATGTAGGTAAGATGCAGGCAGTGAGAGACGCATGATGGGCGTTCGGACAGCGAACACTGCATCAATTGAGTTTGCAGGTGAGCATGACGTGCAGTACGTAGTCGTGGGAGGGAAGGTGTCACAGAGATCACACCTTGGTGTCACAAACGATGAAGCCAGGGTACTAGTCTTGCATTCAAGAATCTCTGATTGCTCATTACGTCCGCGTTGGTTGGACCAACCTCGCCCCCAAAAACTACCTAACAGAGACACTACGTACAGCCAAAGCCGAAATAAAACCTTTTGTTCGAACAAAAGCAGGTATTACCCTAAAAACACCATGCCACCAGAATATGCGCAAGTGACCTATGTACATGATATCGTGTAATGCATGCCGTCGTGAAGGAGTGTTGTAAGGGAAATATCGCGCTAGCAAATGGGAATTTCCTCCTTGCATTCATCATCTTCTCCCTTCATTATAGTGGTCATAGTGACCGACCCCCACCTGGACCAAGGAAAGCCACTCGCAATGCAAGGCAGTAACGCTCAATCAAGGATTTTGATGGAAGAGGGGCTCAACAGCATCCTGTATGAGCTTACAACATGGCAAAGAGACCGACGAGACCGGCGGCGAGCGCACCGATGCTGGCAAAGCTGGTGGCAGCTGCGCCGGTGAAATCGGGGATCGGGGGAGTGGTGGCATTACCAGTGACATTGCCGGTCGCAACGGGGGCCTGGGGCTGGCCATCGCTGATCTGGGAAATGACAGCGGTAGCAGTTGGAGCTTGCACCTGACCGTCGGAGATCTGGGACACGACGCCAGTAGGGGCTTGTGGCTGGCCATCGGAGATTTGAGAGATGACAGCAGTAGCAGTGGGAGCCTGAACCTGGCCGTCGGAAATCTGAGAAACGGCGCCAGTAGGTGCTTGGGGCTGGCCATCAGAGATCTGGGAGATGGCTGGGCCGGCAGAGGTAGCTTGAGGCTGACCATCGGAAATTTGGGAAACGGCACCGGAAGCCTGGGGCTGGCCATCTGGAAGCTGAGAGGCACCTCCGCTGGGAGCGTTGACGGCCTGGATGTGAATCTGGTTGCACTGTGCACCGGTGGACTGGCTGTACAGGTTGTAGAAGTCACCGGACAAGCACTGGTAGAAGATGGTGGAGCCACCAAGAGCCAATGACTGGTTACCGCAGAGGGAGAAGCCCGAGGTCTCGCGGGCTCCGGCCTGTACTGGGTTGTCGAACTGGAACCTGAGCATTGTCAGCACAAGAGCTTTGTGTAGTATAATCTAAGATGGAACACACTGGTAGTTGGATGCGATGTATCCAATGCGACCAGCCTGGTCCTTCAGTTCACCATCGGTAAGAGTGATAGTAAGAGTGCCAGCAAGCTGACGAGCCTCAATGCTACGCTTAGCAGAGGAGGTGACATTGACCGTCGAGACCTGGAAGGATCCAGAGGAGGAGGATGCGCAGCCTTCAGGGGAAGAGGTCTGGGGCAGAGCCACGGCGGCAGCCGCAAGGCTGAGAGCAACGAAGGACTTCATTTTTTCTTCTTCTTCAGAGAATCGGTCGAGGATGATGGAGTGACGATATTGATGTATGTTGCGATTGACAGCGACAGAGTTAACGATGAGGAGAGACTGATGAACGAGGGATCAGTCACTACTTATTGTACGAGTGATGTGAACGTTGACAGGTAACCACGACAACGAAGGTGTGAGACGGTGGCAGCAAACGGACGGGGACGGTAAGACAGATAAATACCTTCACACACCAGCCCCATGTTTAGTCTATGAACCTGCCTAATCGACCATGTCACCGCAGATCGGATGGGGTCAGCGAAGCGCAGCGCTCGAGCCAAGGCCGCCTTGATGGACAGCACGCGTCAATGCAAATCAACAAATCGCCTAGCCTGACGCTTCGCACTGCAAGAGCGTCGGGAGAGGCTGGAGGAGCGCTGTACATGGCTGTATCGATAAAGTCTGTGGAGTAAGGCATGTCTCATTGGACGAGCACATTCACCCGACCCCTCCTCCAGTCTCCACCAGCCCTTGGAATGCGCGTGAATAGAGTCGGCTCCCGCCTTCTTGTTCGGCTGCCCTTGGCTGCTTTCAGCCGGCAACCCTCGCTTCGCAGGCTGGTCCGCGGACGCAGATAAGACGGGGAGTGAGAAAGACCTCCAGACCGTACACCGTTGGCGCCGGTTGACTGCGGTCTGGGTAGAGTACGGCTGAGCCTGAGCCCGGGCCAGAGCAGGTCGACAGTGTTGGGCGCAAGAGGTGCAGAAAAATGGGCCGCGGTACGCAGCTTCTCAGAGACAGCTGCTCAACCGACCACTGCGTGAAGCTTTGGGACTATCATTCCCCGGTAACTCTTAGCGCTGGTGAGATCACTCTATGTACGTGAGGTGTTTGGGGGGGGGCGTGCGGCAGACGGCGCCCATCCGCCCGCCAGACACGACTGCGATGCAGGTGCCGCACGGTGCGGGCAGCATGCTCGCGCACGCGGAGGGGTTGGACGGCAAGGATGGGATTGGTGATGGGACTGGTGATGGGACTGGTGATGGGGGGATGGGAGATATGCCCCAGCGATGTCCAGACTTGCGTCTCGATGAGGCGAAGAGCTTACCACGCTAGCGCCGTTGTGTGGGCACTGTGGGGTAATTGTGGCTTCTGCCTTGTCGACGCAGTCCGCAGTGTGCCAGCCATCCGCGACATCAGCCCCTCGTTCGGACGGCCGTGGTGCCCGTGGATCCGCCTGTTGCGACGCGTGGAGCCATCCATCGCCCGCCGCACACACCGCACGCCTTCGGTCGCAGTGGGCCAGTGGCAGAGTGGCAGCGGGTCGAGTCGAGCGTCGCGGGCAAGCAGAGTCGGCCGACCGACTCTCCAATGTCTGGCCCAGGATTGCCTGGCAAAGCCTCGTGCAACAGCAAAGCCCCGGGATCGAGACGCAGAAGAATGCTTGGCCGGGACATTGACGATAGTGTGGGCCATGTGTCTGTGTGCGGGTGTGTGTAGAGATGGTCTGTTTGACTCGCAGGGGCGGCCGTGGACAAGGAACGCGCAAGCCACACGGACTGCATAGCACAGGTCCTCGGCGTCTGGGCAAGGTGAGTGATCGCATCTCACCACGGCGGCAAAAGCAACGTGATTCGTGGCAAGACTCTGTAGAGCACACTATGTATGTACTACGTAGATCTGACCGGCCCTCGTTTCCTGTCTGCCCGCATGGCAATGTACGTCGAATCCTTCAACTTGGCCGTGCAGCATGACATGCTACAGCTCCCAAGACATGCTGCATACGTACCTAGGTACCCTCGCATGCTATCGACTTCAAGTCACTAGATGCAATCCTCGACTCTCCTGCAGGCATAACAATGCCTTAGCGAGGGCCCAGTTCCAGGTAGCATGCCACCACGGCTATTTGGTTGACGTCACGCACCCTTCAGCTTGCCGAGTCCTGTGCCGCACTACGCTACCATTGGCGCGTAGAGTGTGGTAGCTTTTCTGGGGGGGAAGCACTTCCATCACTGCTGAGGGCATTCAATCTTCACTCAAGTCGCTTCATCGTACTCAGGTCGAATCAAGACTGATGGTCGGCCGCAAATACGCCTGATTGTCCTCGTCTGCAAGGGTCCTCAGTCCAGAGGGACAATGGCATGCCCTCGCCCTCCACTATTCACACAATTAAGCGGAGTGTCAAATGCCGCTCGTTTATCGCGATCTCGTTGACTTGTTGAATCCATGCTAACCCATAGTATATGGCCAAATGACGCTCAACCACTTGCTGGCCAGCTGCAGGGACTTCTGCCTCCGCCCTAGGCGTAGCCAAATAGCCGACAAAAGACCTCGAGAGCCGCATCTGCTTTGTCCCACGTTACAGTAGTGCCTCGAACGATCTTGATGCCTGGCTTTCTCTCTCGACAGAATCTCGGGCTCCATGTCCCGGAGAAGCTGCAACGCTCGCGCCCGCATGCTGCAGGAGTGACAATGAGAAAGAGAGGGTAGACTGAGTAAGGTATTGAATATGGTATGCCGTTGACAGCCAATTTCCATGGCAGTCTCAACATATTATGGCAGTCATCCGCACTCCACTATAGCTGCCAGGCTGCAGTTCGACTTGATACCATATTGAAGGGCAAAGCGGGGCGCTGCATACACTTGCTTAGGCCAGATACAGTTTAACACGAACACATGGCCATAGCGGGCGGCAAGAAGTTTGACAGTCTGACTAGATATCATCATGACTTTGCTATGCTTGATTCGTGTTGTAGTTCTTTCGACGGCCACTGTCATGAATCATGATCTGACACGCAGACACGGTTCCCTTATTTGCCTTCACCGGCACGCTTCACACCACCCGCAACATCGTTGGCCCCCTTCTCAACACTCGTCCCAACATCTGCAATCCCCTTCGCAACCGGGCGTCCAGCCGATCCCGTTGCCCCTTCAATCACCTCACCAGTGCCTCTCCCCAGGGCGCCCACCACTCCTCCAACCAGATTTGTAGCTCCCCCAGCAGTATTCCCCACGGTCGATGTGACAAACTTGACACCGCTTGTCACTCCGGATTCTTGCTGCCCAATAGGCATTTTGGGATGTTGCGACTTCGACGGCGTTGAATTGGGTCTGGGTGCAATCCGGGTATACGGCAGTGCTCTGCCGAAGACAAGATTAGGTATAAATGGTACAGTATCGTGGGATAGGTCTCATGCGGGGTTGGTGTATAGGTCCAGCCCAAGATGGCTGGAAACGATGCGTCTTTAAGGGCTGGAGCATGATATGACGTCATGGGGCTCTTCAGACGACACAATCTCGAGGTGTGGACGACTGGGGGAAGGCTTGGATCTAGTGAGCTTCAATTTCAGGTTTATCACCCTTGTTCGCCAGCTCGGTACTGTCGTTGGAATCTTCCAAAGGCCAAGTCGGTGTTGTCCTGTCTGTTCTGCCTTTGACAGGTCACGGCCCCGGTAGATGAGGTTATCCTGCGTCAAGAAAGCAGCACCACAGGCCGCTACAACCTACCTAACAGACCTGAAGTCACCTTTTTGAAAGAATCCGTGTCTTCATCACATTTCACTACTTACGGACGCAACAACCTCGAGACTGTCGGTGAGCGGCCGATCTGGAGCGTGGTTCTGGACGCCTGAACAAGGGCACACGCCACAGGATGCGGATGCCTAGTAACAGCGTGTCGCCTATTGGACGCAGCATAGGACCATTGTGGGGTGCCAGTCTCCGAGGTACAATACCTATCTCTGGGCGTCCTCTAGGTTGTGGCCTGACGGAGACGGCGACTTGCGATTGAGTCGATATAAGACGGATGCCACGGGCTGATTGCATCGAGAATGTATCTTGGAAACCACCAGGCAGTGCACATGATTGATCGCCTCTACCGCCGTCCCCCTAAGTCATCTTACCGTGGATTGTTTCGACAGATTTGCAAGACCTATAAGCTACGCGACTCACAGTCTCACGCTCACACAACAACCCAGCATGACGTCTCTCTTCCCACTTGCAGCATACGCCGAAGACCAGGACCACGCACACACCGTCCTATACCTGCACGTAATGCGCGCCTCGGCAATGTCATTCTCCTTCGTCGCGCTCTTCCGGTTGCCAGTCTCACTCATCGCATCGCGGCTGCGAGGCACCTCTCTTCCGCTCAACACACTGCTCGCGCGTACACTTCAGACATGCGGGCGGGGACTTGTTCTGGGCACAGTAGCCGGCGGTGTAATGACATGGGGACGCATGAGGGGCATGGAGGAGATCCAGTGGCAAGATAGGACGTGGAGGATCCTGGAGAACAAGGGAGAGGTGAAGACGGATTGGGTTACCTTGGGGGCAGCGGGAGCTGGTGCTGCTGGAGCCGTCGTGGCTGCGCGAAGGGGCGCTGTGCCTGCGGGCATGGGGACGGCGGCACTTGGGGGGGCTGCTGTTGGGGCTGCGATGGGGGTTCCGTACATGGTTGCGTTGTTTGCGACGGGGCGCCGACAGGTGTGAGGTGCATTGCACCTAGAGTCGAGTACATAGAGTAGCACGCGAAGTCCTTGGACGTGAATGGCTGCATCGGTGTTTCCACGGCCCGCGCCGATGCTCAGGCACTCAGGCTCGCCCTGGGCAGGCCCCAGGGCTAGTCAGGAACCGACGCGCCAGAACCACGGCCGCCCCAAAGGCCCTCCAGCTGGCACACACTTGACCCACGTCATACACTCCCTCCTCTCCACACTCCCCTACACCCTCCCCAGCCCACGCCCACGGCAGCATGCTCGTCTCCCTCACGGTCGGCAAGGTCGACGCCGGCGTCGCCGTGCTGCTGACCGAAGACAAGCGCCTGGTACGCCTGCATGGTCCTCCCCCCAGGCCCTTCACCCGTGGCTGACGCGCGCCAGATTGAATTCCCCTCGATATTGCTGCCGCCCGACATCTCGTCGGGCTCCATGGTCGACATCGAAGTTGGCCGCAACCACAAGGCCGAAGCAGACGCCCAGCGCGCCTTCCACGAGCTGCAGTCGGACATCTTCCGCACCTTTGGCCAGCGCACGCCCTCGGCCCCCGTCATCAAGTGCCGCAATGCCACGCAAACCTCGGTCGTCCTCGAATGGGACCCAATCGACATCGCAACGGCCGAACTCCGTAGCCTCACCCTCTACCGCAATGGCAGCAAGGCGGGCACCATACCCAAGCCCAGCGAGAACCACAGCACCAAGCTGAGTGGCCTGGCCGTCGACACCGAGTACACGTTTCATCTGGTGCTCAAGACGAGTGCTGGCAACTTCAGCAGCGACAAGCTCACGGTGCAGACACACAAGATGACGGATCTCTCGGGCATCACAATCACCCCAGGACACATGCCTGCAGCTCTGCGCGAGTCGCTCCAGAGATCAGTGGAGCGCATTGGCGCCAAGATTGCAGACACGGTCCGCATCGACACGACGCATTTCGTCTGCACAGAAGGCAGAGGGCCCGCGTGGGAAAAGGCAGTCGAGAACAACATACCCGTCGTCGTGCCAGATTGGGTGCTGGGGTGCGAAAGGGAAGGCAGAATTGTCGGTGTGCGGGGTTACTATCTGAATGCTGATCCACGATTACGGAACGTTGGCCCAGGAGGATCGCAAATACCACCTCAGCAAGCACCTCAACAACAACAACAACAACACCCACCTAGAAGTCCCATCTTGAGCCCAAGGACAGAAGTTACCCCACCGACACCAGAGAGACCTACACACGACCGCAACGCTGATGCAGCGCGGCCCCCACCACCACCCAAAGACACAATCAGTGAAAAAAGCGAGTCCAGCACATCGGAACAGAAGAACCCGGCGGAGGAGCAAAAGGTTAGGACGGAGGACCTGAGGCCCCAGTCGGACAAGCAAAGGCAGCAAGGTCTAAGCGACGATGATGAGTCGGAGCCCGAGTCAAGCAATGAGAAAGCAGTCGAAGCAGGTCTACCTACCAGATCAAAATCAGGACAAGCATCAGTTGAGGACGATGATGATGGAGGTAGCTTTCAAGAGGTGGATCTATAGTGGACGTGTCTATCCGAGACCTCTCGAATACGTACCTACTGCCGAAATGTTGCAGACACTTTAGGGTAATTAGACTGCATAATACCGACTTATATCGCCCACAGATTCATCCTTTCCGCCAAAAGAACTGTGCCTTGTAACACCACGTCTCGCTTCCCTTTCATATTCGTAACACCACATCTTGCTTCCCTAGCAATGAGGCGCCTATCAGCCCGTTGAACCAACAGAAAACCCGGGCTTCCATAAGTTTAAATTTCACACATGCCCTCCTCCAAATTAGCCTTCTCGGAGCAAGACGGGCAGATTATCAGCGTATTGTGATTATTCTGATTGGTCAGCTCGGCCCTATACCCAGGTAAGCTTACTCCGACGGTCTAGTCCAGATTTGGGAAATCTCTAGTTCATTAGCATGGCAGTAAGCACCTGCTCTATACCCACGTATAAACACACAGAGCGTTTCAAAATCTCCCCTCTCGACTTCTCCTTGCTTTCTTCACTCCTTCCACTCTTCCAGCCTGTACAAACGCTCCCAATCTCCAGCTCCAATGGTAGCTCCACCTTATCTACCCACTTCACCTCTCCTCGTCACATATCAAATCCCATTCCTCTCCCTCCTTAACATTGTCGCCCTTGCCATTGGGCCAAAATTCCAGATCTTCCGCGTGGCATTCAGTCTGCCAATTCTCATCGTGCTAATACTACAGTCGCTGGCGCGGGAGTGGGACGGGGGCTGGGGTGTGCATTATGCAATCAACTGCGCAGCTCTAATGATTGTGTTTCAGTATGTGGATTGGGTTTTGCTGGCGAGTCCGGATACAGAGGGTTGGCACAGACTCGGTGCGGTAGATGGGCCAAAAAGGAGCACCAAGGCGAGAGATGATGCGGTGAAAGATAATGGCAAGATGAATTGCCAGGCGAAGCGTAGTGGTGAAGCTACTGCTCTTGTTCCCCAGGGCTTTTGGAGGAGATTCTGGTGGGGAATGCGGCTCATGTTTGCATCTACCCGGTATGTGCGATGGTCGTGTCAGGTGAAGAATGTACCCATGATGGAGGTCCATTCAACATATCCACGGATGTAGGTTGATTTCGTTTATTCGTGGGACTTTCGCCCCCGCCCCCCCCCTCCCCCCTCCGGCTCCTCCGTCTGACATTTCTTGTAGGGTCTTTCTTGCTCGTAGAACCTTCCGTTTGGCGATATTCTACCTGCTCAAAGATGCTCTATATTCGTATACCGCGTCCTCTCCGCACGGATCGTGGCAAGATATCAAACATCAGAAAGGTGTCGTTGGCTTTTCTGGCTATCCTTGGGCATATCGAATGAACTTTGCATGGGCTCACATTCTGCTCACCTATATGAGCCTTGAATTCGCAGCTAGTGCGTTCAGCATCGTATGTGTGGCAACGGGTTTGTCCAACCCCAGCGATTGCCCCCCTGGATTTGGGCATGTTAAGCATCTTTTTAGCCTGAGGAAGGCTTGGTCGTAAGCCTGCAATGACCCCCGTAGAGTACTCCGGATTCGAATGATAGCAGCTTATGACCTAAATAGGGTGGTGTGGCATCAGCAGTGCCGTCGTATCGCATCAACACCAGGCATTTGGCTCGCACGAGATGTCATGCATCTTCGCAAAGGGTCGTTCGCCTCCAAATACCTGCAGCTCTTTGTTGCCTTTGGAATTTCGGCCATAGTGCACGCCGGTGGGTCGATGCTGACGCACGGCACCTTCAATGGTGACGCATCCTTTGCCCTCTTCATGTTGCAAGCCGTCATCATAATGATCGAAGATCATGTCATCGACTTTGGAAAGAAATTAGGGCTGAAGGATGCCCGGTATTGGCGAGTGCTGGGCTTTGTATGGACTGTATTCATACTCGGAGCTACTATTGAGAGGTGGGTGGGACATTGTCTTGAGCATGGAATGTGGATACACTACCGCGAAATGGACTGGTTCGGTATTGGGCCACAAATGTAAAGGTTGGGAGATTTTGTTTGGACCGGGTGGACAGGTTTGCGATACTTAAATAAGTCGAAATTGATGCGTGACCTTGTCCCCTCTCTTGATCAAACCGGCGACTTCCCCGTTCATGAAACCATGTGCATATCCCTCACCGATCACTTGCCAGCTATCTTGATCTACTCCTCTCAGCACAAGTGGTATGTTGCAACCAAACAGAATGGCAACAACGTCGCCTCTCCGCGCACGGCAAGGTGCCATGCCAACGATGCCTTCCTCGGTAACCATGAGGCGTCGTGCTTTCTTGCGCACTGTATCATGAAATCGCGATAGAAACCCATCGGGCTTGTGCGACCCAAAATCACTCCGGGGTCGTACCGGATAGGATGGAGGTCGACGCAATGCTAGCTTCGAAGACGAACTTTCATGCGGTATGCTATCGACAATCTCAACCAAGGTCCGATCACCAAAACGAAGACTTTTGTTTTTCTCGAACCACGTCGCAAAACTCCAATCAACTGGAAAATCTGCCAAGCAATCATGGCAAAGATGCACAAAATCGGTGACGTAGTGCGTTGGAGCATGTAAACAAAAGTACTTGTCCTGTCGATCAAGTACTAGAGAACGGGCAATAAGCTCTATCCAATCTGCAGATAGCATGTTGGCTCTCGGTCCTGATTGTTGTTTATTGCCAGACTGCAGGGTATTGTGGCCGTCTTCTGTGCAAACAAAACTTTGGCACCGGAGTTCACGTTCATCCAGTCCGCCCAGCCCATAAATTGTATCCAGTAAGACACCATCGCACTGAATTACCTGCAAGTCATCGGAGAACTGTACGTTTGCTTTCCTGTCTAGTTGGCCAGGCGCATTGTACATTGCTTTCCAAGTTACAGACTTGAGCGGCCTGAAGTTTCCAATATGCTCGCTGGCGCTCTGGCTTACCATCATTGGCACAGGCGATGCAAAGTCGATGGTGGTCCTCCAGTCTGGCGCCCAGTATGGAACTGCATTATTTGACCCAGGATCGAATGGTCCAGAGAACCGACTGAACAAGTGTACAAAGCAAATGATATCCAGGCTACCGTATTCGTTCCAGAACGAGCGTACAAGCTTTGCAAATTGTAATTCAACACTTGAACTATACTCAGGTGTGCCGATGAGCCTACGGTCACGCACAGTGATGAGTCCCAGTACAGAGTAAATGCGGTCTCTACTGTCGGTCGCGGAGTGGTTACCCAAGTAAGCCATGATGGAAATTAGACCAATGCCCCGAGAATCCGGTCTTGTGTGCCATTGGTGGATTCTTCTGCGGTTGAAGGCTCCATCAAAGGCTACGCGTGGTACTAGTTCGTGCTCGAAATCGCTGCTGATGGTGCTACAGAGGAAAATGCTATAAATGGCGCTCTTGAATTTGCCACGGCTGATATTTTTGGAGCCACAGTAGAGCTTCGCTTCTTTGGGAAGGACAAACTCCTGCAGCGTCCAGACCTTGTCAGTCATTTGTCAGTGAACGTCCATTGAAACATTGGCTTCATCTGACGCACCCGGGTCCACCATGGTCTGAAGAGTAGTTTGCTCACAGCCGCGCATTTCGATGTGAAGTTTGGGTCCTGTAGATTCTGTCGCATGGCCCTGTCGTCTCTGTCGAATGCAACCTGTAGAGTGGCAAGATAGTGCAGAAACTCAATCGCACCAGTACAATCGCTATGGTTCTCTCGTTCTTCACCCAGCCAAATGATGGCTCTTTTGGCTCTTTTGTAGATGTCTGCCATGATTTGAATCTGCATCTCGCGTTCATGCCCATCGTCCAAATTGATGCACAGCGAGTCGATCCACCACCAATCTTTGCTATGGAAGGCATCATGCCTCGTGACCATTTGCAGGAATGGGGCTAGACTATCAAGGACAGGTAGCGAGCCTGTGTCCAATTGAATCGCTGTATCCGAGTGCGCCTTTGATCCCCAAACGTAGCTCGCGGTAAAGAAGTGCGGCGCATCGGCAAGCCGGAAAGTCTGTAGTTTCCCTGGAGAGCAACGCGCGCATTAGCGTACGTCACATGTGCAGCGCTCGAGGAAGTTGTACCCGTAAAGACACCCTACTCAGGCTCCGAGAAGCGAAGCAAGCGAATAGAGACTCCATCTATGGAATCAGAGTACACAGAGTCGACTCTTTTGATGGAGCGGGATGTTTCCATCTCGACAAAGATGGAATCATACTTGTGTCTAGGATGAAATGCTTCCAGGTGGAGTCCACGCTAGCCCTGTATTTGGCAAGGCGTCCAACCATCATGAAGTCGGAACCTCGGAACTCCATGTTCAGCACTCTACAGTATAATGTGATCTTGAAAACCTCGAATCGAACATCAGAGTAAGCGACTCCGGGTCACATATTCAGCTCATGGTCTCCGTTCTGGATGCTTCCCTCCGACGCGGTCCTAGAGGCTACGGTATGAATGCTTCCTGTTCGCGCATCCGGCAGCCACTGGCCTCCTGCGCATAGTATTCATTCATCAACCGGACAGTTCCTCCAGGTATGATGGTATTCATGGATTCAATTCCGAAAGCGATAGAGATTGCTCTTGACGATTCGCCGATTCAGCTCTGCTTGACTCAAGTCAGCGTAGTATATTGGAATAATTCAACTATAACCACGTTGCCACCACAGACCAGATCATGTGTGATTCAACGAGCTGTATGGCATGATATGGGGCTTGAGCTTTACGACATCTGCAGTACAGCTGGTTACCTTGTCTCATTAATGGGCGTCAATCAAATGAGCCCGGTCGATTTGTGATCGTATGCCGGTTTATTGAGATTTCCTGGTCACTCATCTCGAGGACTATGGTATTAAGTCATGCTACGGCGAATGGTACAGTGAAGTGGTCTAGTATAGCTGACATGCGTCTAGACATTTCATGGCAATTGGCTTTCCCATCAAGTCTCAACAACGGACCGGACAATACGCAGCTCACCCGCGCAACTACCCTTGAAAGATGTACTTACCTCGTTAGCGCTGTCCCGGCATACTCTATCCTTCCCACCCACTGCGCCTGTACCCGCTCAATCAGCTTTCCCGTATTCTACGGCGTTCACCTAAGACGTCGGAAGCCTTAATATCGGTCCCAATGCCCTTTCCTTCCCTTCTTCATCATTACCCGCGGTTCGCACATCTGCTGAATTAAGATCATTCTCCAAACCGAGTACCCCGACATCTCCACGGGTGCCAGCCCAAACAACACCATGGCCATGTCGTGCAGTGCTGAGATGTTGCAGGGTAGCCCTGTTGCACTGACGAATTTTGTGCTGAATTTGGCAGTGGGTAGTTTGCGGATGACGCACGTAATTGACCTTGCAAAGGAGAAGTAGGTAGATTGTGGCATTTACGGACACGAAGCACGCTGGATTTGCGGTCGTGTACAACTGCTGAGTGGCGAGATGATTGCGATGGCTGCGACATCAATTTGATTAGTGTAGACAAGTTCCCCGCATTGAGCACATTGCAATGGATACAAGAAGTATTTGCGCGTAATTAATAATCTATACATTACTGTGGATGGCTACAGGTACGCATTGCACATGTGAAAAGCACTTTAATCGCACATTATAGGGATGGCTACAACTCCGGCTTGAACAAAGTAAAGAGCGGTCATACTAGTGGCAGGAAGCATTCGAACAATCATCAGAAAAACATTTCATATCCCGATCATTCAGTACCTGGTGTCCTAAAGAACCTGATTTTGTTGAACGCTTTGAGCACATCCTCACTCTTGAGTTCTCCCTCTTCTAGCTCAAGTCCGACTATCTTCGCCAGAGCCTCGGTAAGCTCCGTGTTCTGCCTCTGTAGAGACACCACTCTCTCTTGGATCCGTACAATCTTGCTGTCTGGGCTGTCAGCCTCGACGCACCCATCATCCTCATGGGCACTCTCGACCGTTGACTCGCAGACGGGCTCTGGCGTTTGCGCCGGCGTCAGAGGCGCGCCTGCCACGACATCCGGATGTTGCTCCGTTTGCTCTTGACTGGGCACTGGCTTTCTTTTGACACGCTGCAAATCTCGCAACTTTCGAGCTCGCGTCTGCTCTTCTCGCGATGCAAGAGGATGACTGTCAACGGGAATGGGTGTCTGTGACTTGGGGGTCCTTTTGGGACTGCGTGGTGATTTGGACACTGCCTCTGATGCTGATGCTGATCGTTGTGGTACAGTGGAGTCGGAGATGAATCGTTCAACTGCTGGGCTCGCGAGAGGATTGAGCATTTCCTCGGGAAAGTCGCCCATGATAGAAATGTGTCTCGAGCGACGTTTCGTCTTAGACTGAGATGACGGTCTCACAAGCGACGAATTGCTGAGCATGGCTTCCGTAGGAATTACAATCCTAAGATGCTTGGCACCTCCGACAGTCGTCATTTCGCGTGCACAAGCAGGTATTGGAGCGTGTTTAGGCAGTCTTTGCGGGGAGCCCTCAACAGATCCGACACGAGCTGCAAGACTCTTCCGCTGCTTCACCTTGAACAACCGCATCCCTGTTTTCTTGCGCTGTCGATTCGTCGGCCGAGGTTCTGGCGACGGCCCAGTGTTCCTAAGGTAGTAATGAAAGTCGTTCAGACCTAGGCGGTAATAGGTCTGATCGTTGCAGCCGCGATGAAATCTTGCCGTCAGCGCATCGTGATCCAGGATTGGTGGCGCTTCCTTGCCGACAACAGCTGAACCTGCAAGATCAGCTTGTCCCACGTCGAGTCGTTTCGGGGTTCGCTTCTTGGGTACATGGAGGCCACTACTCTCGGGATCGTAGGGCGAGTATTGCCCTTCTGCAGCAAAGGCAAATTCACTGTCCACAGATACAGTGGATTCGACATGCACATGGAGGGGAAAACAGGGATTCGTTAGACGTTTTGGGCTACGATCAGGAACGGCAGGTGGTGGTTCGTTTGAGAAATGCAACTCATCAATAGGGAACATAGCAGCGGGCTCTCTAAACGGACTTCGAAGGACAGAATTCGACGGGACTGGTGGTATATCGGATGGATAAGCCAAGCAGGCATTGCAGAGGATCTTGGGAGAAGATACTGGCCCCCCGGTTTGACTGTCAAAATACCGTTGAATCACACCGAAAGTACCCATCTCTTCGTCTTCCCCAGTCTTCAATGGAGGTAACAGCTCGATTGCACTTTCATTGGTGACTTTTCGGCGGTGTTCCGCAACCCAGGGCTCCAATGGTGCGTGCCGGGCAGTGTTGATAGGATCGGGGCTGGTGATCTTGAAAGGCGTTTGGCGTCGTTGTCGCTTCTTCTCGAGCGGGTAGATGAAAGGATTGCTTGTACTCCGAATGTTCATCTCGCGACCTTGTGGTCCCGACATGATGCTTGAACGCGACTGACATGTTACGATTTTGGTCAAAGGCACCGAAGATGAGCGACGATGCGAATTTGCTGCTTGCCGGTAGACGTCCAATGTGGTACAATGGCCTGCTTCCGTAGCATCGAGCTCGGCTGGAGCACCACGATTGATAGTGATCCTCTTGTCCACAAGCAGCGATTCCGGCGATGAACAATTGCCATGTCGACTTGCCTGTGTCTGACGACCATCGCTTGATGTAGCCTGATAAGAAGAAGTTCTTGGACGTGAGTAGTTTTCACTGGAAGAGGATCGTGACGGTTGATACACCTCTACGTTTTTGGGTGATGGCATCTCGAAAATCCGTGGCGTGTGATTGAGAAAGGTACCTCTTCGTCTTTGTTGAGAGCCAAATTCATCTATATAGTGGAGAGGCGGTGACGGGCCAAGTTCAGAGCCAGTCGGGTCGAGGCCTGCTGTGGTGGGTGGAGTACCGTTTTCGTCCTGCGTCGAGAACATAGATTTACGATTGAGCGAACCCAACGTTTCGTTTGTATTTCTTTTGTGTGCAGCGTCCAGACTCCCAGCGTATTCGAGCGCAGAAATGCCAGGATGGCCAAACATTGGGAAAGAGTTCAAGAGGCTTTCCGTGGAACTGGTGGAGCTGGAGAAGCTCATGTCTGCGGCCGTCTTATGAGCAGGCGCCGGACTGTCAGAACCCCTCCCGAACTGATGCCAATGCGCGAGCTGTGAGTACCAATCCGGAGCGTTCTGCAGGGAATGTTGCTTGAGAACGTGGCACAACCAGTGGATTGGTAGCTCAGCAGACGCAGTGGTGTTGTATCTTACGAAGACAGCTGAGGTTTGGCTGTAACGTCAGCCAGGGGCAGCGGCGATTGGCAGCTTTTGTGCGTCAACTTCCTTGCAAGGAAGATGCTCCACGGTTGCTGAAGGGAGGAGGATCATGCGGTGCGTCCTGTAGTGGACCTGAGCGTACCAACAACTCTCCAACTCGTGTCAATGAGAGGTGCTGCTGTGTGACACAGCAGCGCATTTGGAGCGAACCGGCGACCGACCTTGTCGAGGTGGGTTCTGACGTATTGCTGTCCTGGAGTCGCTGACCATGCCGAACGCAGGAATTGCCAGGATGCACGTCGCGATAGCGAGCGTTGTTGGAGACAGCGCCTGGTCGACTCCTGCCACAGCCCAGTCACGCTGATGGCGAAGCTCTGACGGAGGTGCCGTGGTCAGGTACACGGTACACGGTACACTGGGATCTGGTGGCTACGATAGCAACGATTAGCGCCCGGCCACGTTGTACAAGACGTACGAAGGGGATTGGCGCTGGGGTGGGACGAGAAGCGCGAGAGTGCCGTGCAACGTACATGGTCGCTTACTGCGAGGGAGACTGGCTTTGCGAGGGTATGCTTAGCAGCAGACACACGAGCGAAGAGGCGGCGCGATCTGTCAAACCCGTTACATTAGGGCCTCAGGACGTTGCGGGGTCCTGCTGCCGTTGATGCGGTGTACCTAGGTATGCTTGGTGTCACGACATTGGGCAGAGCGGGCCCTGAAGTGGTCGCAACGACAGCCCTCGCCAATTGCGGGCAAAGCATACACGCCGTACACAATCTCCCCCGAATCTCAGAGCCCATGATTGCGATCGCAGCGGTGAGGACGATCAGCGGCCTCTGGCGAGCTTGGGCAAGGAGAAAGTCAAGACTCCAGAGGTCGAAGCACACGAGAGGCAAGAGGACACGGTTCAAATCACGGCGCGTCACTGTCTAGTGGTCGATCTTTGCCTGTCAGACCCTAGCCACCAGCGCCTTTCACACGCCTTATGGCCAATGTTACGCAAGGACTCCTCCAACCCGCAATGCCGCCGAGCAAGCATACTCCCGATGACTAGATATCTACTGCAAATAGTAATGTAGCGGAGTATAGTGCCTGCTGATGGCGACTGCAGAGACGGGGGTACAGGACGCCATGCAAATGCTAATGACGCTAGCAAACAAAACAATGCCAACGGTTCTCCCAAAGCCAGCCCCGTCTACTTGGTCCTGGGCTTCTTCGTCATGAACGGGTTCGGCGGTTCACGTGGGCGTCTGCGAATCTTGGGTTTCGCCATTCCTCCGATCACGTCGCCGGGAGGAGGATTGATAGTTGCAGGAGTCGAGGCACCGTGGGGCCCCTTGCTTGTGTCACGCGAGGCGTCCGGAAGCGCTGCTGGTGTCGAGCGACCACTGCCGCCATTGGGAGTATTGGTATTGTACGCCGAGTCGGACGGCGCATTATCCATCTCGACATCGCTACTCTCGTCCTTGGGCGCGACAACGGTGCTGTCGCGCTCAAACTTGCGCTTGCCATGATGCACTAAAGTGCGTTCCTCTGTGAACTCTTGTTTAATCTCCGTCTTGATGTGTTGTTTGGCAGGCCTTTGCTCGAAATCCAAAGGCCCATTCGACTGGTGGCTTCCTGTTGCGCTCGTCGACTCAGACTTGACATCTAAAGCCGGTCGGTGTGGCTGTATATAGCCGTCTCCGGGGGCTGGGAACATGCTCGAATGCTTCTTGAGCATCTCTGTCAAGTCACCACCAGTGTAACGATTCCTGTTCTTGGCATCCACGACGAGCTTCTTCCAAAACTCGCCACGCATAAGCGACTGCGAGTTACCGAGAACCCAAAGTGAAGATTTGGCACGAGTAAGACCAACATTCATGCGACGAATATCCTGCAAGAACCCAATACCACCAGCAGGAGATGCTCGCACGCATGAGAAGATGATCACCTCACTCTCACGACCTTGAAATGCATCTGTGGTGTTGAAGTCGATCTTCTCAGTGATGTCTTGTCCAAATGATTTTGAGAAAGCTGTTTTGAGCTCTCGTAGTTGACTCTTGTATGGTGTGATGATGCCGATTTTGCCCTTGAAATCGTAATCGGGATAGTCCGAGGTAAGCCGCGAGTAGAGCTGCTGAGCTACATCGATTTCCTTCATGTTGATGAGTGAGTGGCCTTTGGGTGCCGCTTCCTGCTTGCCCTGAACATCAAAAAACATATAAGGACCTAGGAGCATGCTTTTATGCCAAGGCTTCTTGCGCAGACCCGCCATATCACCACCATCCAAGAGTCTTCCGTCATAGAACGTTTGACTGGGGAACAGACTGATCTCAGGGTGCATGCGGTATTGCGTATCCAGGAGATGAACATCCTCGGGATGATTTTTCTGCATGCGCACGAACAAACTCTGTTCATATTGGAAGCGCGCCGCCTCCTTGGAAAAGACCGTCGGAGGGAGTTGTTTGGGATCTCCGACGAGGATACACTTGGCGCATCCATACTTCAGAGGAATAAGCGCACTCATCTCAACACACTGAGCAGCTTCATCAACGATGACGGTCTCGAATTCGATGCTCAGTCCCTGGAACATTTCATGGCCAGAACCACTGAGTGTTGCACAAACGATATGCGCCTCGTTCAAGACGGCCTCCTGTGCTCGCCGTTTGTTCAAATCTGCAGTACGACTTGCAAGCTTTTCGTCATCCTTCACGTTGTCAATCTTAGTTCCAAGTGCAGTCTTCCGTCTTCGTAGAGCGTTGATCTCATCGTCAAGCTTTGCAGCAGCCTCACCCTTGATCTCACCAGTGTCCCGTTGCATATACGCCTGCTTCAATTGATCTGAGACCTTCTTGTGATCTTGGAAAATCTTTGCCTTAGCTTCTGCATCGTTACTGTTGTTCGATGGATCTAACCCAAGCTTCTTGTTGACAAGCGTATCCAGTGTCAGCGTTTGTACGTCGACCTTGATAGCATCACTACGACCCAGACGAACGATGTTGACATTACGCTTTTCGCCATTGAGTGTGGCGATTCCATCCATGAACCGCATGACTAGCTCATCCACGGCGGCATTGCTAGGCGCGCAAACCAATACCTTTTTCGCAGCTGGATTGGATCTTTGCTGTCCTGGAACGGTGATCGTGGTACCGTGATTGCGAAGACTGTCGTTCAGTATGGCCCCTACAATAGCAGTAATGGTCTTCGTCTTGCCCGAACCAGGTGGTCTGTGACACCGTTAGTGTTATATTCATAGAACTGGCTAGCTAACCTACCCTTGGATCAAAGTGAAAGCATCATTGTCAATTGCCGACTTAATGGCCTTCGCTTGTGCAGGGTTCACATTGTACGTGTTGATCAGCGATTGAATCTGACTATCTTTATATGTGAGGAGTGGTGAGGGCTTCGCACGGATGATCTCGTCACAGAGATCATAATATTGAAGACCCTTGAGAGCACCGTATTCGCGCTCAAGAGGAGTGATCGATTGGAGCTTAGTCCCAAGAAGCGTATTGTTTGGTTGCAAAGCGGCAGAAAGAGGGTTACCGGGTACCACGCGGTACGAAACCTCAAGATGTTGTTGCTTTCTCTTGACCTTGTAGACCCGTGCGAGACAAGTCGGTTCGTCAGCGGAGGGAAACTTCGATTGTGACAGCAGTATGATGTCGCCTTCAGATATGAACACTTCCATGTTTTCTTTCTGCGTCATTGTGCTGCCTACTTCCTGAAAAGCATCGACGCTAGCTCGGGACGTTATCCGAACCTCATATGGTCTCGCCTGGTTCTCCTCGCGAGCTTTGACGAATCCTTGCCATGCTTCGAGGGTTAGTAGGGGCTCGAATGTGGATTGGTAGTCATTCGGAGTGCGGAAAGTGCTCAGCACTTTGGAATAAACATCCGGTCGCGAGTTTGGTGGGAAATCGCCGTCGTGAAAATAATGCCAGCCGAGTATGGTCCTGTGCAAGTCTCCAAGATCGGGTGCTAGTCGAGCGCGCATATCTTTGATAGATCGTTGAACTCGTTTCTTCTTGACCGGCATCTGGACCTTGATTTCGTTGACGATGTTCGTTTTCGGCCCTGCCTTCGGCTTCACCTTCTTGATCCCGAAAAGATCTTCGTCAATATCTCCATCACTGTCGTCTGACTCATCAGAAGAGTGCATCAGGCCCTCCCCCTTGGCTGCTTGGTCCTTGCCTAGGACGCCTAGACCCTCAAGGCCGGAACCTGCTTCAGCAATGTGTGACGGAACGCCCCTCGCTGCCCGTGCCTTTGCAATCGCAGCATCCTTTTCCTTGATCCGTCTCTCCAGCTCAGCTTGTCGCTTGCGCCTGAATTCTTCCGAAGAGGCAATCTTCTGGTCTTCGAGGGCCTTCAGCTTTGCCGCTTTAGCTTCAGAGGCTCGCATTTGCTCACGCTTGGCTTGGAATGCGCTAGAACCCGAGGTCAAGCTGGTTAACAACTTTGCCTTGCCTTCCGCGGGGGATGTTGTCGCGCCGGTAGACATCCATTTGCTTATAGAGGCCTGCTTAGGTTTGATGGGCTCCTCGTCCTTGACAAGAGAACGTCCAAGATGCTTTTCGAGCGCCTGTTGAAGCGTGGCTTGTTGAGGAGTGCTCAGTTTCGCACGAACTTCGCCGGAAAGAATCTTCTCCATGTAAGTCAATGCAGTTATATCCACTTCGATCGAGACGGCATGGAGCCTATCAAGTAGTTTGCTTATCAACGTTGTAGATTTGCTTGACAAGAATTCGTCACGAAGACGCAACCATTTCACCAAACCATCCATAGCATTGGCAGGGAGAGCCAAAAGTTCTCTGAGCAATGCAGTCTTTGATGAGCCCCCCTCTTCATCGGTGGTAGTTCCTTTCAAGGCGGTTGCAAAGATGCTGCATTGATCGAACAATAGATCTGCGAATTCCATCGTGTTTCTGCAGAAATCCATCATCATAGTCTTCTCATAAAAGCCAAGGTTGCTCCAGGCCTCTGTAGTTGCAAAAATCATTGTTAGGGAGTCCCAGAGATTTCTCCATAGATTCATGGTTACTCCAGCATCTTCAGAGGTCAATTCTCGCGCTCGAAGAATGCCATTTTGGGAGTTGCACATCGCTTCGATGACTTCAGAGCACATTCTGATCATACTTGGCGCAGGAGCGAAAGCCTTCTTGTGTCTGACTTGCCGAATCGAGTCCGAGATTCCTTGAGTGATGTTCCTGTAATGGACCCTCAAGATGTGCTGCAGTGCATCACTTCGTTCTTCCTCTAAGCTTATAACCTTGAGAAGCTCGATTGCAGAATTTCTAGTACCCTCTGTTGACGAGAACAGCAGCGAGACAATAGCGCTGGCTGCCGACTGTTTTTCGAATAGGGCCTGCAGTTGGGCCGGGTCAAACTCTGAGAGACGATCCACCACATCAGTGATGGACTGAGAGAGGAGCTCGAAGCGGTTATTGAAATGTCGCACGGTTGCTGGCACCTTGTCAACTCCGGGCTTCATTTGCAGCGGCTCCAGCCCTATTAGACTTCGACCGGCGATCAACAATTGAGTTGCTAGTTCTAAGCTCTGTGAGTCTATTGCCTTCAACACTATCTTCCAGACTGGGCTCGAAGGAGGTGTCTCAGTAGGCGATGGTTGCTTAGCTGAGATGAGCTGTCGCTCAACAATGAGCGACTGCGCCTCAAGCTGGAACGCATGTTGGATGACAGACAGCGATAGCTGCATATCTTCCTGATATTTACTTTCGTTCTTGAATCGCTTGAGACTTAAGACTAGTACGTGTATGTGTCTGGAGAGCATGTCCAACATGCCATTGACTGTGGGCTGACCCACGAACTTGTCGATGCTTTTTCCCTGACCCATCTTGCGGAACGCATAATCAAGTACCTTGAGGCCTTCTTTGAAACATAGGGTTCTCGCCGCATGCGAGTATCTATCTGACTGAAAGCGTTCAAACAAGGCGTGGCCAAAAGGGCGAATGGCCGGACCGAGATGCGACTCCTTGATTGTTGCTAGGAAAGATGGGATCCAGCTGAATGCCGCATGTAGATTGTTCATAGTTTGCTCGTCGGTCTCGGTCGAAGCTAGAAGCAGCTGATTCAAGGTTGGGCTATTGAAAACTTGCTCTACCACAGTGGCGATGGATGGAGTGACGGCATTCATACCATCCCAGTAGTCCACTGGTGAAGTCTCTAGAAGCTGTTTCATGGTCGCAATCAGGTCCAGAAACCCCTCCGACTTCAGTGAGAGATGATCGAGCATCAGGCGGTAGAAGTCTCCATCTAGTCCTCGTATGCAATCGGTGATGAGATCGCGGTCCATTCTGCTCATGATGAGTCGCGCGCCGTTCCAGAAAAGAGGAACCAGCGACAGATCGAGGTTGTTCATCTGAACCTTCATCATGACGCTTACGAGATGATCTCGCACAGCCCATTCAAACTCGGACTTGAGTATATTCCGCTTGAACGTAGACCATGACTCGGTCGCCCACTTAAGACGTCTTGCATTCTTACAGAACAGGAAGCGAGTCATTGCTGGGAGGCAAGTCTGGACTTTCAAGCGCTTCTTTGTCTGTACCATGTCGAAAGGCGCATCGAAATGTTGTTGGAGAAACTCTTCGCTTCGGACGACAGAGTCACAGCTGAGAGCTTCGAAGAAGGCGTAAGTGCACCACACTGGCACCTCACTTATCTTGCGCTTGGCCGGCTCGAACTTGCTTAGTACACGGGTTGACTCGTCCAAGCCTGTGCGTATGCGCCCCATGCACTGGTCGTCCACGACCTGTAGGAAATCGCCGATGTTATCCTCGTCGTAAGAGTCGATCAATCGCATCTTCCACTCGGCCCTCGACTGATAGAATACCCGTACACAGACATCGCAGGTTCGCATGAGGGTGTCCAGTCGGCTGATTAGCCATTCTTTGTGTGGCGCGGCCTCGTCGCCATCGAAAGCCAATATCTCCAAGGACTTTAATGCTGTCCATTTCCGATTTTCCGCTTCGCGTATCTTGTGTTTGCGATGTTCTACTCTGCTAGCATCGACATTGGATTCGGCGGCAACGTCTTCGTCATAGTAGTTCGATCCATCGTCGGCGCCGATGCGAGGGCAGAACAAATGCTGGTCTTCCGGAAGCTCTCGGAGCTCACTGTACGTAACAAGGTAGTCAGACATGCTGGACGGAAAGAGCAGTGTAGAGAGTGAGCCGTCCACGGTTGTCATGACCAGGCACTATGTAGACAGTAGGAGAGGGTGCAACACTAGGAAACATCGGGTTAAAGGAATGAGATGAAGGCACGTCGACCTCGTGGTACTTACTTGATCCTCTCGAGGATCTCCGCCATGGTAAATCACAGCTGTCTTCAATCGTGCAATCAGGCAATGTGGTGGCAGCGATGCAGGACGCTGTTGCACATTGCCCGCCGACCGCGTCACTCTACAGCCGCACACAAGATATGCGCCAGTCTATGCGAACGGGAGATGCTATCTAGAGTACAATGCCCAAAGTCTCTCTTCCCGCGCCTGCCCCAGTGCTGTTCACACGTGGTCGTGGTGCGCAAGGAAGATGTGCTAGTGAGCGTACGAGAGAGGGCCCTGTAAGTCCGACGGCCAACGAGCGACTGTGTGCGCGATGAGTGCGGTGTGGTGTCGGCAGGCAGAGACGGTGAGGTTGTGGCGCCTCCTTGTGTTGAGGCAAGTAAAGGTGCTTGCCGACGTCAATGCTCAAAAGAATCCAAAAACGCGACGCGCTTCGGTAGCGCCCCCACCCCACACCTGCGCACCGACCTCCCTGCGCGTTGCCGTGCCAAGCCCATCAACGCCCAATGCGACCATCCCGACGTCGTCCACCTTCATCAATCATGCATCGCCAGGGCATTTTCCCACCTGGACAACATGCCCACATGTTGACACCTAGGAACCATGGCGCACGTACATTCCAACTGCTTGGCTTACTGCCAATGGCCTGCCTCCCGGGCCGTAACATAGCGTGTCACAAGTGAGCAGATCACGGACAATGTGGAGAATCCAGCCTCACAACTTCGCACCCTGCCCTCTTCGCCAAAACCCTCAGATCCTTCCTCAATATCTTCCCCGCAGGACTCTTAGGGATACCATCTAAAAACACAACCCCACCTCTCAACTGCTTGTGGTTCGCCACCTTGCCCTTTACCCACTCCACAATTTCCGTCCCACTGATCCTCCCGCCATCAGCGACAACATACGCCCTGGGAACTTCGCTCGTTCCATCATCAAACTCCACCCCAATGACCGCCGCATCGAGAATGCCATCGTGGCTGAGCAGTAGGGCTTCTAGTTCTGCAGGCGCAACCTGCATGCCCTTGTACTTGATGAGCTCCTTTTTGCGGTCTACAATATAGAACATGCCCTTGCGGAACTCGGCAATATCACCTGTATAGAACCAACCATCCGTGAAGGCTTCGGCGTTTGCAGCGTCGTTTTGGTAGTAGCCTTTGCAAACAACAGGGCCTTTGACGAGCACCTCTCCGCATTGGCCGGGCTCGACGTCGTTGCCGTCGTCATCGATGATGCGAGCTATCATGTTTGGTATCAGAGGGCTGACCGATCCTGTGTCGTCGTTCATACCCATAGGCATAATGGTCGCGCTACCGGTCGTTTCTGACAGACCCCACGTTTGGCTGATGAAGCACTCAGGTCCACCAAGCTTTTGACTTGCAGCGTGCTGGAGCTCCTTGCCCAATGGGGCAGCACCTGAGATAGCGACTTCGAGCGTTTTGAACTGATCGGTGACTGCTGGTGACTTGGCGATGAGGAGGTAGATCGGTGGTACCGTGAAGAAGAAAGTAATCTTGTACCTTGCATCATACTCGAGAAATTGCGCGAAGTCGAAACGGGGCATCCAGTAGACAGGTCCGCCCATGTAGAATGGATTGACAAGGTATCCTTGGATGCCAGCAATATGAGCAGTCGGTAAATGAGCAATCGTACGGTATTTGAAGTCTGGCCTGTTCTTTGCTATCCAGTCTTTGAACATGTCACCTGGTATGACTGCTTCCGCTACTAAGTTCCGATGGGACAGCTTGACACCCTTTCACCTATCAGTATTGCAACCAAATCGACCTTCATAGAGATATTAACCAACCTTGGGAAGTGAAGTTGTCCCCGAGCTGTAGATCAAGACCACAAGGCTGTCCTCCAACTCCTGTGGACTCGTAATTTGCTGCCAAGGTAGTTTCTGACTAATGTCAATCAGATCTGGTCCCAAGTCTCCCGTGTTCTGTATAGCCCACAAACCCCACTTCCTGCCCTCACTCATTAGCAGTACTCGTCCCCCGCCATTCGGACCCCATCCCGCTTCTTCTGCCGCTTCAATCGCAACTCGCTTAGTAGCCTCGACAGTGACCAAAACCCTGGATTGGGCGCCTTGAATCTGTTTGCTGAGCTCAGTGGCTGAGCTTGCTGCAGATGAGGCGGAAAAGACACCACCCGCACCGATGATACCATACGATAGAACAGGGAGCAGGTAATGACCCGTCGAAATCACAGAACATATGTCTTGTCCTGCGCCTTGGTCACCAATACTGAAATGTTTGCGAAGAGCCGCTGATGTTGCATGAGTGAGGTCGCGGGCTCGTGAGATGGTCAGTTTCAGTGTGGGATCAGCCGCCGAGATGTGAATCGGTGCATTTGGGTTTGACAAAGAGTGTTCAGAATCTATCTACAGTTAGCATCAAGCGCTGGCATGAACGGTCTTGTATCCTCGGCCTGCCAAATTTCCTGGAACGAAGATGTATCGCGAGGACCACATAGTATGTGGCAATCTCCTTACCAAACAGTAAAGTCAGAAGATCGACGTCTGGCAAAGGACATGTTTTCGCCGCCCGGTAAACGATGCCATCCGGCGTCTTCTCCATGATAGTCGTCATTGTATGAGATATGGGTATGACAAAGAGATAGGACCAATACGTAAATGAGATGTATTTTCTGAAGCTCAAGAAGTGACAGATGATGTACACAGTGACAAACAATCTAAATGGCTTCTTCTGCCGAGGAGAAATCCTTCGTGAGATCACAAAGGATATCCTACGCAGCAAAAAAGGTTCGAAAGGTCGCAGTGGTGTTATGCCCCCTCACATCTTTAAAGCTCCTCGGCTTCCACAGTCAAAAGCTAGATCCATGCTCTCGTATCGGCATCCTTCGGTAACTAAGATGGTCAGTTCTAGTGAGTAAGCGGGGTATGATTACAACGTCACTTCAATGACGCGAACTGATTTAGTTTGAAATAAGCAATGGGGCTCTGTAGAACAGCAGTCTTGTTCCTCAGGTGCGTTCTTGAAAATCTTGCGTCTCAAGTGCGATTTTGGTAGCCAAGTATGTGGAGTTGCGCTGGAATCTTAAACTCGACGCTTTCGGCTCGGCTCGTTTTCTTGTGGCTCTTCGGCTGCATGGTCGCTGACATCAGGTTCGAGGTCACCCTCATTAGCATGTCGAGACTTGTAAAGCTTCTTCTTCTGTCGCTTCCTCTTGCCCTTGGGCTTCACAGCTTCAAAGTACCCTGGGATAATCTTGGTGTTCCACGAAAGCACCGCGGGCCGTGCGATAGCTGGGAGACTACTGTCGCTGCCTCCGCGTCTGCGCATTCCTCTAGGGTTCTGCTGCTCGAGCAAAGCCACGTATTCGGCGGTGCGCCTTGTGTGTTCAACCTTGGTCATGATCTTCCAGTCTTGTGGAACGCCTGCCTCTCTCCACTTGCGCCATACATCGTCGTGCATGACGCTTCCACTGAGCACGACAAAAGCGCAGCTGTTCCACAGCGTATGTACTGCTTGGATGGGCAACCATTTGTGCCGCAATTGGCCATGGTTCTTCAGCCAGTAGGCTACTTTCGCAGGGGTGGGGCACATGTTGCGCATATGTGGTTCGACGTATATGGTTCGCTGGTCCCAGAAAGCGAGACCGTTGTCATCAGCCTCATCGAAGGAGTTCTCGGGCAGGAATTTGGATGGATACGTTGCGGGCTTGCGTCGGACGTAATAGCCGTTGCTCGACACCTCGAGTGCCTTGGAAGGATGTGCCTGGAGGGCTTCAAGGAGGCGCTTTTGGGTAGCTTCTGGCTTCAACATTGCTATGTAAGGGTGTTCAAGGACGGCGGCCAGGTGGATGACTGTGGATAGGATTAGTCTGATCCACCAAGGGTCGCGGTGGTCGGCTCTGTACACTGCTCTGCACCCTCGACAGTCCTGTAGCGCTCATGCAGCCATGCAGCCCGCCTCTCCTCGTGGTGCGCGTAGTCGGAGAAGATCAATTCCAGGCCAGCGGCAAGCTGGCCGAGGTACTCGGGCGTGACGGGCTTGGTGGTGAAGTTTGAACCGCGCTCCGCGGCTTTCGCGCGAAGCTGCATGGCCTCAGGCACCGGGGAGCTCGTGCCTGTGCTTGTCTTCTGCATAGCCTCAACGAGCGCATCTTCCGGGTCGTTGCGGCCGTCGGCTGGTGCTCTGGGCGTGACTTTGGCGGCTCGGGGTCGCGGAGCTTCGCGAACACCTTTGAGGCGGAGACTTCGTGGGACGAACATTGGCCACGTAGTATACAGCGGTGCGCCATGCAAACGCGACGTGGGGGCATTAGACCCAGGGGAACATTGTTGGGCTATGCTGGGATGCAACTGGAGATTCGATTGCCGAGTAGCTGCGGGAGGGCGCGTGCGACCCGTGGATGCATCCATTCCACTTGAAGCAACGCACGGGTGGCCGCTTGGCGCACTGGCCTCACCTCACCTCGCTTTACGTCAGTCTGACATTGGAGCTCACCACCGTCCAAGTCGTTCCTACAGCGCCGCGGCACATTCGTGTGCAACCCGCCGACCTCTCCAGCCCGCTGCACGACTGCGACTCCCGATCGCGATGCCGAAGGAAAAGAACTACAATCCCGTGCAGGAAGCCAAGAAGGCCGAGAAGCAGAAACAGTTACGCAAGCAGAAAGCCACTCTGCAGACGCAGCGCAACGAGAAACTTGCACGGCGCAATCCCCATCGGATACAGCGCGACATCGACAGTCTGAGGGAGCTGGATCAAGCTGGATCCATACGCCCACATGAGCGGCAACGACTACAGGAGCTGGAGAAGGATCTCGCAGCAGTCAACAAGGCGCGAGCGGCATTGGGCGACAAAGCACCTGTTTTCAAGCCAGAACCAAGATTCGATGACGACAGGGCGAGAGGCGACAGGGCCGATCGGGGTGGCAGAGGAGGGGGGGTGTTGGGCAAACGCACGCGAGATGGCCACAGGAGGGAAGTGGACAGCAGCGATACAGATGACAATGTTCGAGACATCCCAATGCCGCGCGATACACCACCACCCATTCCGCGACGCTACCAGCAGAAACAGTCGCACACCGCCGGAGAGGGGGACGACGCGCCGACTGAGCCCAAGAAGCCTACCATTGTCTACGAAGCAGCGCCACAAGTACGCGACTTCCTCAAAGAGGCGACCAAGTTCATGCCCACGTCTGTCGCCCAGAAGATGAAGCTGGCCAAGGGCGAGGGACGGCTCCTGGAACCAGAAGAGTTCGACAAGCTTCGGGAGGAGGGCTACATGGACGGGAAGATTGTAGGCCGGAAGGATAGGACTGAGCCAGCTGTCAAGGCCGATCCTGAGCTCGAGGCTTTTTTGGCGTCACACACAACCACAGTCAAGCAAGACGCTGAGCAGTTTGTTGAAGCGGCCATTCAAGAAGCTGAACACGACATGATGGCGGCAGAGGCGAGGGGTGAGATTAATGGGATATCCTCAGAAGCTGCTGTTGCAGAAACGAATTTGAGGCATGTTCAGATGGAAGAGATCGAGGATGAGGATCGATAGCTGTATTCCCAAACGAAGCAGTCGCCACTCCCGCGATTTGAACAATCTCCACGATGATCAAGTGCCGATAGGAGTTCGTCAGGCTACGCCTGTACATGGGTAGTCTCGAGGCACAGTCAAACATCACGGTAAAAGAATCGTTGGTCGTTTAGGATCTATGTGCATTTCATTTGTGTGATAGACGGGTATAATGTGAGGCGGTTGGCCAAAGGTATGTATCCACCTAACAGAAATCATGGTTCATTCTTGGGATCGCGGAGCATCGAATCAAGCATTTACTGCTTCTTGTTGCCGGACAGGGTGTCGCTGACGGTCTGGCCAGCGCTGCTGAGGCTGTCCTGGACCGAGCCTAGGACGCCCTTGCCCTGCTCCTGAGCGCTATCGCCAGAGGATCTGGTGGCGTCTCCAGCTTTCTGGGTTGCGGACTTGTTGCCCTCTGAGGATGGTGTTAGTTTGTCGGTGCAGGATGCAAGAAGATTGGCTGTATGGAGGGGGACATACCAGGCTGAACAGCTCCAGCGACCTTGTCACCAAGCCCAGATGCTCCTTCAGAGGCCTTCTGTGTTGTGGACTTCTGGGAGTCAGGGGTGACTGGAGGTGGATTAGTACAAGGTTGGACGAGTAGGGTGTGGCTGCTGGCGCTTACTCTTCTCAGACGCCTGCTCGCCGAGACCCTTGCGGAGGTTGTCAGACATGTTGTTGGTGGGTTGGTTGGTGGAGTGTTTGGTGTGGGTGTGGTAGTTGGAATAGAAACGAGTTCTGTGCGTGGTAAAGATTCAAGGGGGAAGCGTGTCGATTGTCCATTATATAGCCATCTACAACAGTCACGGCAGCCTACGACGATTGTACGTCATTGCTCGCAAGCCGCAGCAGCGAGAGTAGAACAAGCAAGTGAGAGGATCCTTCACATGTGTTGCTGCCGGGGTGGAGGGCGTCCCCGCCGGGATGCAACAGCGTTGTGGCAGCCACAACTCACCACGATTGGTAGATCAGTGCATTCGGGGGCTGTCTCCATGGGACTTGCGTTTCTGCCATGGCGTTTCGTCGTCATTTGCAACGGCTGGAGTGGACACATGGGCCATTGGCCTGGGCACAGCCGGCATGCGCTGCCCCGCCGTGGACGCGCTCAGACGAAGAGCAGCTGCCCCGCCAGCCGCCGTGGTCGCGTGCATCCATCCAGCACGGTCGACGGCGAGAACCTACCTATGGCATGCAGCCGGCCATGAACACGGCAAGGCCAGCCTTCGACAGACCGGCGTGCAACTTCTGCTGGTAGTGCCGACGACCAGCTATTCCTCGGGAGCACAGTGCATGGTTAGTGTCATACTAGGTAGAGTACCATACTCGACTCGACTCTACTCTGCAACAGTGGCATGCCATCATACCTTCGAAGCCAGTTTGAAAGTTGTCGCTACCAATCCACTTTTCCCCCGTCGACCATGTCGCTGCCCCACGGCCAACTGCTCATAGTGACGTGATGCTCAACCAGCGACTAGGCCCGTTGCCCCTCCAGCCAGAACCATCTCACTCTCCAAAGAGCCTCAGACAAGTTCAGACCCGACTCCACGACAAGATGAACTCGAGGCGATCGACCACGACGAAAGCTCTCGCAAAATTCCGAGACATACGCTGCGGGATGGGAGCACGTCATCTTGCGGGTGCGCAGCCGGCCTCGCATTCAGAGGACACCCTTCTCCATCTGCGTTGTCTTGTCTGGCTCACCCGACTACCGCGCAGTCTTGTGCCTTTCTCAGCGACCAGGCAATACTTACCTCGCTGACCGCGTCTAACCGATACCACTCTTACCATCTCGACCAGCGTAGGCCACTGTTGAGGAACACCTCGAGTAGCTGAATGTGGACGTCTCCCGATGCGCGTGGCTCGTTGCCACTCTCGAACGGTGAACAACCTAGCTTCTTCAAATCCAGCATCACACCTGTTGGGTTCTTCCTCGTCGCGTGGTGTATCCTTTGCGATCACTGCTTCTCTCACACAATATCTCAGTAGTAAAGATAGCACCTCACTTTGCAATCTACCTTGTACTGCACAGGTCTCTTACCACCAATCAGGAGGCCTCGTCACCACGATTTTTTTGAACCAATTAGTCTTCACAATGTCCGCCTAGGCGTTTGGAAACGTAGTCAGTTGTTGCCGTTTTTGACGAACGAGGTGATATCGCTCGCTATAGGGTCCACATCGGTCAGGCCCCGACAACGGTTGTCTCGTTCACCGCTGCACTGTCGCGAACGTTCTGTCAGCTCTTAGAGTAGGCCACCCTCCATTGCCGTTGCTTAGGCCAATGTTAGTGCGAGCATGATCTCTTGACTGCATTTCCTGCCACCTCACTATGCTGACGATGCCACGACCTATGACGATCAGAGCTAGTATCTCAAGAGACAAAGGAGATTATAGAGACCTCACGCACTATGGTGCTTCAAACAGGTTTGTTGGTCCATGTTTGTTATCCGTATGGGCATCCTAGCCCTGTCGCACTGCCAACGTTGCCACTGATCTCGCATCCGATGACTACCACCAGGTAAAGGAGTGGTCTCAGCCCACGCCCTGCTGTGCTGTTGTCACATTCTTGGTACGTTTCGTCGGTATATATCCTGCCCTTCCTAACATGTTTTCTATCTATCATTCAAAGAACAACGCTCTACTTTGTAGAGAAGACGCTCCTCTTGCCTTCAGCATCTTGTAACATCGAAACATGAGAGTCTTTGCATCACTCGTTTATATCTTGCTTGCTTTGGGCTCTGCATGCGCAGACTATGCGGATAATGCGGCCTCTGCGATAAACACATCAAAAGAGAAGTTCTATAACATTGATACGGGGCTCTGGTATGACTTGTACCCCCTCATTCTCAAGTATTCTGACTATTGCAGGAACGATCTATGGTGGCAGTCCGGCAACTTCATTGAAACCATTGCTCGCTTCGGTCAACTTGATTCAGGTTTCAAGCAAACATCCGCCATGGATATCATCTCCAATACTTATGCCAAGTCAGGCAACCAGAAAGGAGCCAACAGATGGGTCAACATGTTTTACGATGACATGGGATGGTGGGCCTTGGGCTGGATCGCATCATACGACCTTACGGGTGACACCAAGTACCTTGACACTGCTAGAGATCTCTTCGAAGATATGACTAGTGGATGGAACACATCTTGCAACGGTGGAATCTGGTGGAGCAAGGAAAGAGAATACGTGTCCGCCATATCCAACGAGCTCTTCCTGTCCGTCACCGCGCACCTCGCGAACCGTGTCAGTGGAACTGAGAAAGCAAACTATACAACTTGGGCACGACGGGAGTGGGACTGGTTCTGGAATGCAGGAATAATCAATTCCGACAATCTCATCAACGATGGCCTCGACACATATTGCAAGAACAACGGTAGCCCAACGTATACTTACAATCAAGGTGTCATCCTCGCAGGCCTCAGTGAGCTAGCTCGCGCAACTGGCGATGGCGCCCTAGTCAGCCATGCAAACGACATTGCCCACGCGGCCATGTCCAAACTCACCGACAATGGCATTCTAACTGAAACTGGGGGCGTTGATCTGGATGTGCAAGGTGCGCTGTTTAAAGGAGCGTTTGTACGAGGGTTATCCACGCTAAACCAATATGAGCGGAAGCAGGACTTTACCGACTTCCTGAGGAAGAACGCAGATTCTGCATGGGCGCAGCCCAAAGTTGATGGACTAATTGTAGGTAGATGGCAGGGTGGGAGTGAAGTTGCAAATGCAGGGAGCCAGGGGGCGGGTATCGACGTGCTTGTTGCTGCTGCGCAGGCGAGTTGAAGATCAACCTTGTGGTGGATCACTGGGATTTAGACTATGTAGGAACCTACTCTATACTCAAGGAGGTCGGACAGCAGTGAGGAAGATCTCTTTGCGCCGACCGAGGATGAATTTTGGTACTCGACTAGTGTTAAGATTTTGCGGATGGCCGTGAAGAGATTCTACAGACGCGATGCTGCTGCAGTCGATGCCTGACGAAAACGAAAGACCGTGAGCTGTATTCCTGGGACGGGCACGCGAAGATGCGTCAGAACCAGGCCAGTTATGTTATATCAGATGAGTCACATGTATGCTGTGGTTTGGAGGCTTGCAGACAATTTCACAGGCCTGCTCATTGGCTCCATGTGGTGTTGGCCTTTCGTGCACGTGGAACAGGGAAATGCCAGGCTGAAGCGATGCCTACTGTCTCATTGTGGCCGAAATACAACTGTGGGCTACGCAAGTGTTCTCAACCTACTATATAAAGCTGGCGGAGCGCTAGGCGTGCCCAACCTTCAGAGTTCGAGAGCCGGCGGCGACATGCCCGCGCAGTCAGGACTTTGGCGGAGCTTCCTACCGGTACATCGCGTTCGCACACGGCGGTCTTCGCCGCGACGAACTGGTCACCTTCCCAAAACGTGGTTGGAGCGACCGACTACTCCAGTTGTTGCGATACTGGAGACACGTGGAACCGGGGTCGGCCGTACTGGTACAGCGCGTGACATCACCGGCGCCCGAGGCCACTCCTCGACCGGGCTTGTAATCAGTGGCAGGCTGCCATTATTCCAACCTACACCATACGCAATGGCTCGCATTAGGGTAGAGTTGCTGCACAATAACGCGTGGAAACGTCACTAACGTCATGCTCAGGAACAAAACAAAAAGATCGAAGAGGTGCTCGCTACTGTGGCGGACCAAGCGGCGCAAATCGATCAAATTGCCAAGATACGAGGCTGGCACCGCCCTCGAGATGACAGCGCATACTTTCCTCTCGTTCAGGACCTCATGAACGAAAAGATATCCATAGACGACGCATGTGTCCGAATCTTCGGGCCCATTGACGAAAAGATCGCTGCGAGCAAGTTGGACGAGGTGAACTTTCTGGATCTCTGGTACAGCATCATCCACTCCGCGAAGCGCATCGACTTCTCGGGAATAGAGCAGCGTGACCAACTGGCCGATCTGGTAGATTTTGTCGGCAAATTCAAAAACCACTCAATACCAGACAATGACAAGTACGACTATATCTACAATTCATTGACCGATTTCGACCTGGCGAGTCGCGAAGCCTACAATGACGCTCCTGTAGCACAGAATGGCTTCCTCGCCATTGAGATTGCTGTGTGGGCCAATTTGAACCACTTCTTCGCTCGTATCACCGATCAAGGCATCCATGACTTCTCCATGTATGCCATCTGGGCTATGCGCCAAGCACTTGAGAATGACCTGCAAGACGATGGGGAAGCCACCGCTGCACAAAAGTACGCTGCTTATGTGCCCGCCGCTTCGGCGTGGATAATCGGTGCTGGACGGACAATGTTTATAAAGGAAGCAGATCTCACGCCTACAGATCAAAAGCAAGGGAACCCCGCAAGAGGAGGAGAGCTATGGAAAGGAAAAGCTGAATTCAGCAAGAAACGATGGGCACTCTGGAAAGAAAGGCTAGTCACAATATCGACAATGGAGAAGGTCACCGAGAACACCAGGAGTGTGGCAAAGACGTCTGTCGAGCAAATGGAGCGCTCTGAGACATTCGAGCTGGTGTAAGATTGACAAGGAGAACGCTTCGATGCAAAGGTTCAAGTGTATTGAAGTACCACAAAACCATCAGCTGACTTGTAACCAGTCTCGCTCAAGGTATAAAGCAATCGCGTAGGAGACGCCGCCCAGATGTGGCCGTTCACAGGCGAGATCCTCATCTATTGGACTCAAGACGTGGCGCACCGACCACTTCGACGGATAGTCAGCCCCCAAGCATCGCATTGGTCTCAAAGTTGCGGCCGTCAAATTGGTTTCTTGCCTGTAATGATCTACAATAATGGGAATGATGTTATTTATACATGAAAATTTTCCGTCTTCCGCCGTGACACACGCAGTTGCTATCACTCCGGTATGTCATAGGTACATTATAAGCTCGTCGTTGCCCCAATCGCTAGAACACCGGCCGTTGAGACCCTCACATCTTGGTCGACTGATCCGCCACTGACGCCCACTCCTCCAATCAGCTTGCCATCTAGGTAAATCGGAAATCCACCTCCAAAGACTATCAGTCCGCCGTTGGTACTCTCAATGCCATATAGAGGCGCGCCAGGCTGGACTGAACTATAGAAGCCGCCGCTGGGAATCCCGTTGAACAGAACAGCAGTGCGGGCTTTCTTGGTGGAAACGTCGATGGAGCCGATCAAGGCGTTGTCCATGCGGAGAAAGGCAACAAGAAGTCCTGATGGATCGACGACGGCAATATTCTGAGGGATGTCTTCAGCGGTAGCATTCGCAACGGCGGCTGTGATGATGGATTGCGCTTGTGTCGAGGAGACGATAAATCGTTGCGAAGGAGTGCTACCGATGCCGTTGGTGTTGTTCGTTTGAGCACAGATTGCTGCTGGGAGAACACTGAGGAGGGCGAGTGAAAACTTCATGGTGGCCACGGCTTTAGCTTTAGCTTGTGGCGACGGGACTGAGATTGGTCAATGTGAGATTGTAACAGTTGAAGAGACAGAAAGACGCAGAGTGCCGAGTCCAGTTGTTTCCACCACGATACTTATACCTACGCTCACTATCCCGAGGTCCCCTTCTGTTCCAAGGGCTGTGTCTAGACCTAGCTATCACTGCCCGCAGCGAGTTCTCAGCCCCTTCACTTGTCCTTGCACTAGAGCATAGCATGTCATGTTCCTTGGTCACAGTCAGGTTCTAGGTGTGCGGCGGCTGACAGGCCGTCCTTGAGATGTGCGCGGGACATGGCTGGATCGAGAGTCGTCCCGTTTGCCTAGACCTAATGTAGTCTGGTGTTGATGGATGGAAATCGGACCTTTTCGGCTGGCCCCACTTTCCGTCCGCTCGGGGCTTGCCTGGTTTATTGTAGCGACAGGTTCATGTATGGCAGATGGGATTGAGAATGCCATGTTGCGATTCAGCTTGGGGATGCGCATGGCCGAGGTATGGCTACGGAACGAGAGGTTTCTGGTGATTGTGTCGCTGCAGGACGAAGAGAGAGTTCGCGGCACAATCCGAGCACGAGTTGCTCGGCTGTGATGTCTCGATGGGAGATGGCATGCTCTTACCGCTTCCACATACCAATCTCCGCCACCACGAAATGTGGCACGATCCTTAGGCGTTCCAGTGGACTTCGATGAAGTGCTGTGCGAGACAGTCGCCCGGCTCAGCTCCCGGCATCAGCTCCACTCGCACACGACACAAGCGGCACTTCGACTTTTGCTTGCGCATGCATACGAGAAAAGACAATCCACGGCTGCTTGAAGGCAGCCTCGAGACAATGTGCAAGCTCGGCATCATCGATATGAACAGAGAGAGATTCGATCTGGTCCTGTAAGTTGGACTTGTCGCTTGGTCGTTGTAGGCCGTGAACCATGCACCATACAGTCTGTTGATGGCTCTACCGGCGTTAAAGTGTCTGCACTTGCCTTCGAGAACCCCCTCAAAAGGTCCAGCCAGCTTAAAGCTATACCTTGTAAGATGGGACTGCTCAAGGTCCCTCATTGACCACAGACGGTTCAACAAGACCCAGGTAACTATCTCCGATAGACGATCGACAAACTTGGTCGCCATCGCCCTCCAAAATTCACAACAGGTTGATGTTTGTGTAGGAATAGTCATGAAGAACCGGAGTAGCGGTAAGAAGCATATGATCGAGCCTTTGGATGATGAAGATACCATGTCACAACTCAGGCAGAATGTTTGTCATAACCTTGTCGGAAGACTCCGGCCACTTCTCCTCGTAGCCCTTGCGAAGGACTTCCATGTTCTCGGGATGAGGAGGGATAGCGTGCTATACTTTTGCAGCCAATCAAGAGCGTCGAGAAGAGGCAGGAATCATGACGAACCCACTCAAACACCTCGTTCGTTAGAGCTATAGTCGACCTGTAATTGGACTGGCCGAGGAAACCAAAGTGCTCTCAGCGGTCGTACTCTAAACCAAGTCTATCGAACACAGGAGACGCCATGTGAACGATGGTCCCCGGCTTCACGAACCAAGGATTGGCGACATTTCCAATCGTGTTCAGTATTGCCACGAGTTGGGGCAGATCGGAAGAAGTTCGGGGCACCCATTTCAGCAAGGAGAATGTGTAGAAGCTCATCAGGTCCTAGCACGGTCTCGAACGGCTGCATCTGCCATTTAGCAAGAATCGGCGATTCGGATATATTCAGTTCGATTGGTCCATTGGTAACGTTGCGCAGTGGTTTCAATCTTTCCTCATCCAGGGTGTGATGGCGACCAGCATCGAGCCATGTCGAACACGAGCAATGGGTGAGGATCTTTACAGAACTCAAGTTAGGTCTTGCGTAAGAAGAGCAACCCAGGAGGTGTTGGCTTCCCTTGTCGGAGACACCGAAGCCATCGGACGAGCATGGTTGATGGGGGTTACGTTTTTGGCCGGTGCAGTGCCTTCGCTCTAAGGGGGAATCGTAGCAGGGACGTGACTTGCTTGTGGTAGGTTGGCGTGTGTAGCAAAACCATTGCGTTTGGCAGGGTTGCGTTTGGTAGGTATGAGGGTGTAGGAGGTCGGAGTGGATTGCGTTGGGTGGGTGTGCTAATGACTTGGGTTTAGAGTCGCAGGGAGAGGTAAGTTGAATGCCGCTGATACACGAGCAGTTCACACGAGCAGGTAGTGATGTAGGGAAGATGGCAACTGTTTGTGTGATGTGAAATTACCACGAGCGTTGCCCCTATCCTGTCTGCCTTGTGGCGTGATGCAGAGGATTACAGAGGGAACCAGAGGGAACCACAGAGTGACGGAGAATAGAGTGAAGGCAGGGGCCACCAGCCACTGTGGCTGACGGCTTGGCGCAGACGGCCCTAGCGGGATAACCGCACACTGGCTCCAACAGAACTTCAATATTCACCGACCGACGACAACCCCACAACTAACACGACAGGTATTGCGCCAACACCGTCAACATGCGTACCTACGACGACTCCTTCAGCGGTCAGAAGATCTACCCGGGCAAGGTGCGTTCCGCCGTCCCTCTGCTGGGCGTTCTGTCGGCCGTCAGACGTCGCACTTTCCGGCCTGCGCGCGCTACACCGAGACACAGCCTGGCCGAGGGGGAATGATGATGTTGATGACGGCATTGCCGGCAGTGTGGGCGATCATCGGATGCTAATGGCATCTACAGGGCAAGCTCTACATCCGTGGTGACAGCAAGATCTTCCGCTTCCAGAACGGCAAGACCGAGTCCCTCTTCCTCCAGCGCAAGAACCCTCGCAAGATCCACTGGACCACGCTATACCGACGGGCACACAAGAAGGGCATCTCTGAGGTGAGTCTACCCGTACCTCTCGCAAGTCTGTTGTCCTGCGCGAGCATGTTGGCGACATGAAGTCAGTCTGCATCCGCACGGAATAAGCAACGAAGACGACCCCATGCTCTTGAGCACACCACTAACCACCGTCTCCCCTTACAGGAAGTCGCCAAGAAGCGCACTCGCCGCACAGTCAAGCACCAGCGTGCCATCGTCGGTGCCTCGCTCGATGTGATCAAGGAGCGCCGCTCCCAGCGACCCGAGGCCCGTGCCGCTGCCCGCAGCGCCGCCGTCAAGGAGGGCAAGGAGAAGAAGGCCGAGGCCGACGCAAAGAAGAAGGCAGAGAAGGCTAAGAATGCTGCTGCCGGACGGGGCCAGGCCGCAAAGGTCAGCAAGCAGGGTGCCAAGGGTGCCGCGCCAAAGGTGCAGGCAAGGACTCGTTAAGCTGTGCTGCGTGGTTGCAAGTGCATGGTCGGGCTTGTTTTTCGGGATGACTCGGTGTTCCTTTTACTCTCTACCTTTGAGCTTTCTCCGATGACTACGGGAAAACATGGAATGAATGCAATGGCTTGATGGCTTACATCTTTCTGGCGCGACATGCCGCACTGGACACTGTCCATGTTAGGGTCTGGCGCCCCAGCGCAAATGCAATACCAAGTCTCACCAACGACTGGACTATTCTGAGGGCCTAGCCGTGATGTCTTAAGACGCGTACTACTCACCACAAATTACAAGTCACCATCGATTCATGAACTCGAGAACTACACCGAGCAAACTCGATGAATACTTCTATCATTTGGTTGCTTGGACAACTCGACTCGTATGAATTATGGGTCCCAGAAGCTACACACGCTCCACGCAATGCTAATCCTCAAGCCAACGCAACTCCCAAATCAATCTCGCTATGAATTTCAGAAACCTCCCAATGCCAAATGACGTCGTCTAACGAGTAGAAGCATGTACACAAAAGTCATTAGTGTATTACGTGCCTCAGTAGTGAGGCCGATATCGCGGTGAATGCAATGTTCTTGTCGGGCATGTGAACATCAGTCGTCCAGTTTGGGCGGCTAAGTATTCGCAAGATACCATTGTAACGTGCTGCAGCTGTCGATACGGTATTATGTGCTAATTGGGGTACCGCGTGGAAGTAGCCAGCATTGTCGTTCGATATTCAAAACTCGTCCACCACCCGTACGTACCGAAGTGATACTCCCTCAATATGTCACTCATGAATCATGCTTTGTTCCTCCTCCCGATATCTTGAGTCAATCCAAAACTTCCATCATCGAAGCTTTCTTCTCTTCGTCCTCGACAAGCATGCAGCGAGCTCGGCAGACGTCCTCGACAATGTCGACGACCTTGCGGAAGCTTGAAGCGGCGCCGCGTGTCTGTGTAAAGCGAGCAAGGCAAAGATTGGCGCGGTGCCCATGCTCCAAGACAACGAAAAGCTCAATGACGAAGGAGACTGGTTTGATCTTCAGATCTACACATATGATGAATTAGCAATTGATCCTTGATTCGAGTGTAGCAACGGAGAGCAATGTCATTACAGCGCCCCACAGTCTCCATCTCCAGTATGTCCACTTCAAAACACCACTCGTCCAGACGCCACCCCTGAAATACAAGACACGGAGCAGTACACTTACGGTTGTTTTTATCAACACGACCGCTGATTGAATTGGTTCCTCGGTCAAATGACACGTCTTGAACGCCGAACCGCTGCCAATCCCGCAGCAGGCGAACGAGGTCTTGTCGAACTTTGCCGCGACCAATGCGAAAGCAGAGCGTCTTGCTGGCAGGCTTGATGTGAAGAAACCGTGAAAGCCAGTTCATTTGCATCTCTGGGGGACCTGTACGGTTCGCAACGTCTCCGGTATTGTTGCTGTGCTCTGGACCAAGATCAAACCCAGATAATATAGAAGACGAGCTAAGTTCAGCCGCTGTGAACATGTCAGCAACCATATACCTAATAATATACGTAGCCGACAGATACTTACTGCCCAATTCCATGGGTTTTTTCAACTTCTCTTCTTTGGTCCTCTTGCCAAAGAAACCGAAGAGACCTTTTCGTTGTGCTCCATCGATTCTAGCAGCGGCAGAACTGACGTTGCGCAGAGGAAATTCGCTTAGGATGCTACCGTCGGACTCCTTCTGATCGTACAGGGGCACATCGATTGCAGTATTCGCAAGCGGCGATACACTGGTCTTGATACGATCATCTAAAGCTTGCCATACTTCCGGGATTTGTAGGAGGCCAATCGATCGCTTCTTTTTGAGCTGAGCTTCCAGGTCCTCCTGATCGCGATCCTTCTCATCAGTATTCCTACGAAACCACAGTGATTTCTTCTTCTTGATGGAGGGGTTCTGCTTTTCCACTATGGGCGCGTGATCGGTCATACGCGCAGCAAGAAGGTCGTTCTGCACGTCTTGAAAGGGACGAACAGCAGATGTTACAGCTGGGCCAGGCCATGGAACCGAAGTAATGGTGTCATTGACAGTCTTTGAAGACAGGCTCACGCCACTTCTCTTTCGTATGTTCAGTGGCGCGACACGAGTGGGAGACTCATCTACAAGGCGAATGGTCTGTTGCTGTTCAGTGACAACACGACGGGCTTGTGGCCTGACTGGGTTGGTAACGGCACGTTTATGGGTAGCATTGCTGTTGTACCCGTCACTAAGCTCCGTCTTCACTTCTTCCGGAATGACATGGAGTGGTGCTGGGTGCTCTGGCGATCTGGCAGGTGCTGAGACTGTGCGTTTGCCGTTCGCGCCGGGTACCATAAGGCGATCGAGATGCTCAAGGACCTCATTGAAATGCTCTGTGCTATCACTATCCTCGTCGAGGCGTCGGGCGATTTCAGCGCGAGTCTCGGCTAGCTTGCGCTGCAAGAAAGTGTTGGGAGTCTCAGAAGGAAGCGGTGGGAGTGGCCGTTGGGCCAACGTCGCCTTCGTATTTGGCGTAGCCAGTGTACTACCACCCGAATCCCTTGTGTTTGAGAAAGACGTCGGTGGAGTATCGTATTGTGAGGCATCCTGGTATACATCGCAGCCGGTCCCGGATGTCCGAATGCTCGATCCAATCGAGGAGCGATTGAAAGCCTCTTCCATGACTTTTCCGAGCTCCATGCTAACCTTCCTTGCTTCACCCTGTATATACTTGGTTGGGCTATCTGGCTTCCGAAGGCGAAGTCGCGGTGCATCAGAACTCATTGTACCACGCGTATACGGAGACAAAGCTGGTGACTGTCGAACAGGATTTGGTCGACATGAGGAGCCATAGGATCCTATTGAAGTATGAGGCCGATGAGAAGATACATACTCCCCAGCCGCACCTGTATCAGTTTCCCAAGTGCCACTTGTAGCTACCGATGACCGGCGATCGCGTAGATGCGTGAAGCTGACCCCTCGTTTGCCCATACCACCAGACCGAGCAATGACTGGAGGACTACTCGGCCAATGTGAACTTGCAAGAGATGATCGCGAAACGGACCGACGCTTGACTGATACGGCGCGATGTGATGGTGTGCTGCGGCTAGAGGAGCCACGAGACATTGCAGAACTTCGCTTAGAATTATTCCGCAGAGCTTGAATCCGCAGTGAGCTTCCCGTCCGATGACCGATTGCGGTCGCTGGGCGAAGCTTGCGGCTCCCATTGCTATGTGCACGATGCACCGTAACGTTTGACTGCACGATCGTTGGCCCGGGGACCATGGGCTGCCTTGACGCTCGAAATGGATCGTAGCTAGCTTCAGAAACGGGCGATTCATAGAAGCTGTGTTTAGAGTATAAATGCTCGTTATTGAGAATCGAGTAACCTGACTTCGAGCGATTATGCTGCTTTGTGGGAAGCTGCTCAAGATCTTGACGAGTAGGAGAGTGACGTGTATTATGATGGTGATCGCTATTTGAGTGCGCAACAGGATGATGTGCGCTAGGCTGGTAATTCTCCAGTTGGTCGGTATGATACTTTCGGAGTGCAGAGTAGAAGTACTTTTCTTGGTTTGCCCTGCGATTGGATTAGAGTGTGCGAATGCAGCATGCGGACAGGTACTTACTCTTTACTCATCAAACGTGAAACAAGAACTTCTTCTTTTTCGCTATGCCACAAGGTACGCAGGTATCGAAGAATCTCACGATCGATAGTAGTACGCTCCAGCGTGGCCCACTCCGAGATGGCGGGAAGTGGTCCAGTCCAATGGTCTTGAGTGGCAAACTCACCGACGAAGTTCAATTCTTGCTGATACTTGCGCAGGAAGGGATGGTCCCAGATCTCATCCAGCCCTATCCGTCGCTTAGGATCTGCAACCAGGATCTTCCTGATCAAGTCCTGCGCCTCGCTCGATATAGTGTCGGGCATGACATACTTGGCTTCTGCGATGTCTCGGAAAAGATTCTTCAGATGCCGGTCTTCGCCAGAATAGTTGAAGGGCGGTGTCCCGGTTAGCAACACGTATAAAATGACACCGCAACTCCACACATCAGCCTTGGCTCCATCGTAGGATATAGTCTTGATAACCTCAGGCGCGGCATAGTGGGGGCTGCCACATGGTGTGGTCAATTTCTTGCCCGTTGGCTGTAGGGCAGCCATGCCAAAGTCTACGAGTTTGACTGTCATAGTGTCCCGGTCCAGCAGGATATTCTCTGGTTTGAGATCACGATGGTGTATGTTGATGCGATGGCAGTAGATCAAGGCTGCGATGATCTGTCGGAAGATATGTACGGTATGGATCTCGATGAGACCGCCTTGCTCGTGTATATAACTGAACAACTCGCCGCCTTCTATGAACTCCATGATCAAGTAGCTATGTGACGTTAGCAAGAAAGCTCTACACTCGGAGAGATGCCAAAGGGAGCGCCTACAGTTCGTCTCGATTTTCCCAGATGTCGTAGAGACGGACTATGTTTGGGTGGTCCAGAAGCTTCATGATGCAGATCTCGCGCTCCAGGCCGAAGGGGATCACCTTGCCATCAGGGTACAGCGTGGGGTCCTGCTCGGCGCTCTGGATGAGGTTGGCCAGGCTCAGAGCTCGCACCTTTTCAGCCGTCGCCTTGGAGATGATTTTGGCGGCGCCGTACTGCCCTGTGCCGCTGTGTCGGACGAGCCGTACTCGCGAGCACCCGCCACGGCCAATGGTCCTGCCGAGCTGCCACGGACCAATATGAGTTTTGCGGCGGCGGTTGGTGTTGGAGGCATTGGTGCTGGCATTGGAGATGCTCGAGTCACGCTTCGAGTTGTGAGGGCGTGCGTCTGCCGAGTGCACGGCGGAGAGACGCTTGTTCTCGGGTGACGGCAGCTCGTGTCGAACTGCAAGGGATCTATTGGGGACAATCGACTCGTTGTGTGGCAGTGGCAGGGGAGACGACGACGGCGGCGTGGCATCCTTGCTGTGCTGCTCGGTCCGCCGCTGAGGATGCGTGTGCTCGTTCGCACGGTTCGTGCCATCGGCCAGGACACGGCGACGAGTGGGGGGCCGCCCATGGTAGGCAGATTCCATGTTACCGTGGGACGCGAGCCGTATGCGTGTGGAAAGGAAAGAAGCTATAGCAGATGTACAGCCAACGAACGTGATGTGCCCAATGTGCCCAATGTGCCCAATGTGCCTACTGTGCTAGGTAAGTAACGAGGCCGCCGTGATGCGGACGCCGTGCTGTGTTGTTGTGTTTGTTTCCTAGTGCTGTTGGGCCGCGATGGCGCCCAGTTGGTTTTGTAGCCTCCCGAGTGGGCAGAGGAGCCGGTAAAGGAGGGGCGGCTCGCAGTGCAAGCAGCTGAGTCTGTGTGTGGGCGGTCCAAAAAGCTAACAAGTGTTGGGTGCATACGATGCCAGGCTATGCAGTGTCCATGTCGCGGTAGCAATCAATGTGTCTCGAGAGGAGAGAAGAGGTGAAGAGCACAGACGAGGCTGTCGCGGAAAGAGCGCAGATCGGATGCAAACACGCTCGACCCCACCCAGGACAGCAGCTACCCTCGTGAGCAGGCAGGTGCGCGCGCTGTGTCGTCGGGCTAGGCACACAAGGGAACTTCTAGAAAGCAGTGCGGAGAGGGAGCCGCCTCGCAACGGATGAGCTTCATGGCCGCGCCCAATGCAGCGCAGGAGAATGCATTGTCTGGGCAACGTGGAATGGAGACCCCAGGCGACAGCGCGAAAGAGCCCCAAGTGAGCGACCCAAAGGGCTTGAATGCCGAACGGAACATTGACATGATGGAATGATGAAGTGGTGGAATGAAGGAAACGCTTGATCATGACAGGAGATGCCAGAATCTCCAGCCCACCCCCTCTTAAGCACGCGTGGTACATTGGCACATTGCGCTTACCTTGATGCGCGGCTTGGACCAGTGACATACAAAGCCACCATGGGTGGTGGTGGAAGCGGACGTGTTTCCATCCAAACTGCCGTGGGATGAGAGGGAGGCGTGTCAATGAGGGTGAAGCTTCAGCAAGTGGAACATTGGTCAAGAGTACGCACGTCGTCGATCGCTACCGGTACGCCCTGGCGTCGGACTTTGCCGTCTGGCTTTCCCAGGTTCTTGGGTCACGACAAGGAACACACCGACTGCACGCTTCCGGACAAGCACAAGAACCTTAATGCAGCTTCATCTCCATCGAGAACACACCGCAGCTATATCTACCTCACTATTGATTACTCGTCTGTGGTCGCGGGTGCCGCATTGCAAAATCTTGAGTAGTCGTGCACGTGAGTCGTCATAACAAGTGTGGTACGCAGCGAAGATGGGTATTCTGCTATCTTCCAATCATCCCAATGCCTGTGCACCCCGTCCCACTTCGCGCCTTTGCGGCCGACGTACGCTGATGCTATCTCGAATGCGATTTTGGGCTAAGCCAAATGATCGCCATGCAACATTACACCCCGTGGCAAGGCTCTCTAGAAACCCCCTGGGCGATATCCGTGAACCCAGCCTGTGGCTGCAAGCACCCGTCCCGATCGCGAGACTTGCATAGGCACTCCGTGCCCAATTCCCCTTGTGCAAGTACCTGATACAAGCCCACGCCGAAAAACCAACTAGAAGGTATCCGCTATCGACCAGAAAGACAAATAAAACACGTACATGAAAAGAAAAAGCAACGCCATGTACACAACATCCCAAGGGGTAGTCCAAGAAAAACATCAAACATGAAAATCGTAGCCAAATTACTTGCAGCGAAGGTAATGGTATCCCGTCAATATGTGCGCCAAGATCGGCCAGTCCGATACTCGAAGATGATGGATAATACAAAAGAAGAAAAGGAAGATGAAACCCTTCAAGTCACAATTAGATGTGCGGTTTTGAGTCAATCGCCTCGGATTTTGGGGAATGGCTTTCCCGCTTGGCGTCGTCGTTAGAAGCCATAGCTTTGCCACAACCCTTGACGAGTATGTGACGCTGCAGATGATGTTAGTTGGCCAGTATGTAGACGTGCTGCGGGATGACAACATACCTTGAGAGCATCCTTTCGCGAGAAACTCTTGTCACAGTGGTTGCATGGAAAAGGCTTGACAGCCAGATGGATCCTCTTGTGCCGCTTCAAATCATGATTACGATTGAAGCTCTGCGGGCACTGGTCGCATTTGAACGGCCGGTCATTGGCAGCGGGCTGTTGGTGCTGTGCATGGCCCATGAAGTGAGGCATGGCTGCTGCATGACCGCTGTTGAATCCAGGCATCATGCCAGGATGCACACCCACAAGTGAGAGCTGACCATTTGGATTCTGTACATTTGAGAAGACGGGTGCAGGGCCCGGTGCGTACTGCGATGGTGGTCGCTGATATTGGTAAGATGCAGAAGGCGGGTTGTTGGAAGGGATCGACGGCATCGGACCTTGTGACACTGCTGGCGACATCCTGGGCATTGAGCCACCGGCGCTGATAGGACTCTGTTGCTGACTTAATGTTGGAGATGGTCCGGTGGAGTAGGGGAAGTTCGAGTGCTGAGGCGTTCCCGACGGGTGATAATTGTAGGTGGGTGTTGGCGGCTGCGGTGGTCTGAACGACTCTTGAGCAAGGGCAGGCGACTGCTGCGGGGCTGATGAAGACACGGGCGTCTGTGAGCCCATCATCTGCTGTTGGTGGTGGTGGTGGTGGTGATGATGTTGTGTAGATATCGAGGGCATGGATGACCCGTTTGATGATGGCGTAAAAGGCGGCAGTTGTTGATTCAGCTCATATGGTGGCGGATTCAGCCCTTTGCTGAGTGAGTCCTGTTGTCCGAGCTGACGATCACTGCGCAGTGGAGCAAACATACCTCCTCGGGCTTGTCCATATTGGGACTGTTGATGCTGTGCAGGTGGATAGCCATAGTGTGTAGCCGTACCTTGGGTAGGCGGTGAGTAGATGTATTGCGCATTGGAGTAAGCCATGGTCGTTGAATACTGTGCGCCACTTGTCGACACACCGGAAGAACTGTTGATTTCGCCGTGGTTGGTGTTCGGTGGAGTGAGTAAGTTGCCAACGCTGGCAATGGTTGTAGAAGCCTGCGAGGGCTGAGATGCGGTAACAGTATTGCTGAAGGGATATTTGTGCATGGGTGGTGGAGGAAGCTCAAAGCTACCCAGGTGTTGGGCATGAGGCCTCCGTGCTGCAAAGCTTGGAGGTGCACCCATTGGGTCAGACCCAGGATGCATGGGTGTCGGATGAGCCACAGCAGCAGCCACGTTGGCGGTTGTGTCCCGGGTAGGTCCTAATGACCTACCTGCTTCGGAGGAAGGAGGTGTTGGGAGGGAATGCAGCTGTGACGCGACAAACGGTGGAGTGGTGAAATGAACACCGGACCAGTACGACCCACGTGAAGGCTGAAAGGAATCCACGGAGGGCAACGAGCGGCTCGTAGCTCAAAAGGCGTAATGTGAAAGGTGAGGCCTTTAGTCGAGAGGGACAAACTGCTGATGTTATGCAGGTAGTGGACGGGGTCTGATCTTGTAGAAGGTCCTCCGTGGTCACAGATACCCGCTCGGTCTCGAGACTTTGCAATGGTGCTCCCAGTCTAGTCTCTGGTTGCGCGAGACGGCGAATGACTGCTCCGAATCTTCGAGATGCTGCAATCGACGGACGACCCTGCAATTGGTACCTGCGCTGGTTTAATCGGGCAGTGATACCGACAGACGCACACCTGGCCGTATATCTTCTAGACGGTCTCAGTCGCTGCGCACAATTAGCGGTGCTCGTTGTCGCAGATCGAAGAAGGAGGGCGTACAAGAGGTCAAAAGCAAATAACTCGTGCAACTGTGGTGGTCTCCAACACAGATTGCTCGGTAGAGCCCGATGTCCTGGTTGTGCAGACGTAGTGCTACTTATGGCGGGTAGTACAAGCTCTGAAAATGACGGTTTTAGGCCGAGACGGTGGACCTTCACGATGACCGTGCTGGTGTTGTCGGCCGACAGCGATGACGCTGGCTTGGAATGGCTTGCACTAAGCCCACTGGTACTGAACCACGAAATCTGGGGGGTAGGAGGGGGAGGGGAAGAGGCGTAGATTTCCAAATTCAGAACTAGCGACAGGTGCAGTCGATGTGGTTACTGTTCACAACAGCAGTGTCGCAAGATCTGGTGTTGCACGTTGGTGACGGGGTCCACAAATGCTATGGCGGGGAGGTGAGCCTTGTGAGGTGCTCGGTGGTGGAGTTGGAGGCGTATGGAGCGGCGATCTCTCCTTGTTAAGCTCAGTACCTGGGCGCCCTAGAGGAACGATGGCGGAGAAGGCTGGAACCTGGGTATGTAGGCTTTAGGCTTTTTCGCCGCGAGCGAGTGGAGAGTGGTGGCCCTTTGGGTATATGTATGGCGGGCTAAGGTTGTCAGGGTTGGTGGATTCGCGTGGCTGACTGGCGCACTGGGCTTTCAGGATGGCAAGGACTCAACCAGGCGATGGGGTTCGTCCGAGCGCTGTATGGATCTGGATCGGGTGGGAGATGAAGATGGCACGAGAGCAAGCCGCCTCAGGTGAGCGGACGGGAGCGCTATTCACAAACGCACCTTGTCACAATAAGGCAACGCAGACGAGGCACGGCAGGAGCATCGCGACGAATGGATCCGAACCACACCGTTCAGATTTGGTTTAGACAGCAGCCAGACGAGCATGGGGCCGCAGCCAACAATGCGTTACGGGGGGGGGGGGTGAAAGCACCTACCCTAGGCAGACCCTGCCCACACTGGCCAACCGTCGGAGTCTGCTGGCGTGCGGGACGGCTTGGACCAGCAGCGTGGAGGAGAAGGTGTCGCTTGCGCCGGCCCGTGGAGTGAAAGGGCCTCCATTATCTCGGACGTGGATGTGACGATTCAAGCAAGTTGACGACGCCGGCGTTCCTTTGACATTGAACCGTATAAGGCGGCAAGGGCGCGCAATGAGGAAGTGGGCTGCCCATGCGGCTCTCCTGACCCGGACTTGCGGCACGACAAGAGACAGACAGCAGGAAAGGCTTTTTTGTTTTCCCAAGTCCCAAGTCCCAAGGGTGTGAGGTCCAGAGGCCGTCTAGGGTGCGTCGGGACTGGCGCCAACAGCACCTGGGCACCGGGGGAGAGCCTGCAGGGCACGGACGCGGTCTGGCCGCAAGAGCGCCATGACAGAGACAAAGAGCAGCGTTTGAAAGACACTTTGTCGCGCGCTGGCTCCATGTCGCCGTCGCGCAGGCCAATGGCCATTTGCGGCCGTTGGTTGCTGCACCAGGCTCGCCTTGGGGGGCGCTGTCATGTTGCCGGGCGGCTCAGCGGAGCGCTACACACTATGCGATGGATGCCTGCGAGGAGCTGCGCGCCTGGAGGCTGTACATTGTAGCAGATGGGTCCCGTCACATGCCCGTGATGCGCCATTGTCGTGGAAGCTCAGCACTCGGCGGCAAGCCAGGTAGGTTCGACAACAAGATGCGGCTGGCGGGGAGCTGGGGCCTGGCTGCTGGAGGAAGGGTGCGCACTGCACACTAGACGTCTTCGGCGACCACTCCTGCGACCGTGCTCCTACGGCTTCGCGATCTGGCTGACAGTGGACACCAACCACATCATCCATGGGGCCATGGCCCATGGCGCTGGGGGCGGCGGGCTGCGCTAGCCGAGACGGAGTTGGAGTGCGAGCTGCACATGATTTCCATCCATGGCAGGCCTGGAGTAGCGGGCTAGAGCATGTCCTGTACGTTGCTACATACAGTACAGCGCGCCTAAGCAGGTGGGTGTGTTTCGCCTGTTTCGCCAGTCCCGCCAGTACAAATGACACGGTTCACCGTGCTCTGCCACACAGTACATGTTCAGTGCCAAGTCGTGTGAGAGGCAGAGCATGCGCTCCCTGCACTGCGCTGCACCGAGCGGGTGTGTGGCCATGCCGCCATGGTTCATCTCGCGATGCATTGTCCATGTCGACGACATAGAGACGATTCGAGCCAGGATGGTGCGTCCGACTGTGGCCCCCGTGTGTAACGAGTGGCCTCTGCGAGAGGGTGTGTGCAGAGCGTGTGCAGGGAGGGTGGGTGACGTCTATAATTAGGAGAGCAGCGATATTGCCTGCGGCACGTGTGGATCAGATGAGGCATGGTGGCATAAGCAGCGCGGTGAGGCCTGGTCAACCTCATTTCGCCCAGCCTGCCCCTGCGCGCTATTGTCGCACATTCTGCCGAAACGGGGTGCGCTTCCACGTGGGAGGGGAATGGGCAGCTGGCCATGTCCGATGGGGCGTGGATGGATTCTCGGATCGGTTTTTGCGCGCGTCTGCAGCCGCTGGGCCGTGGGTTGTGGGTTGTGGGTTGATGTGGCCAACGCCGTCTACATGAGCATCAGCATCAGCATCAGCATCAGCATCAACACCAACAGTAAACGGGCGCCTCCGCTTCCGCCGCCGCCGCCGCCGCCACCTGCTTGCTGCTTGCTGCTGCAGAGCACGAGGCGCCTGTTCGCTTCCCTAGATGACAGCTGCCGTGCCGCCGCCGGGTGCAGAAACAGCAGAGGGGCTCGACGGCGGGCGGCGCATCGCGAGAGGCGCGTTCCCAGCGGCCTGGTTTGGGCAGCTCTGCGGGCACTCACTCGTACATGCTGTTAGACGCCAGCCTGCGCTCCGCTCGCCTCCCTCGCCTCCCTCCCCGGCGGCGGGCCACAGGGCCTTTTGCAGGCCAAGGCGCTGTCGAGCGATCTCGCAGCCGGCCGCACGCCATGCCCGCCGGGCTTGTTGCGCCCACGGGGCCACTGCGCCGCCGTCGGAATCGGTGGCTTGCTGGGCTGCCCCTTCCCGGCACCTAACAGTACAGTGAGTGCACATGTACAGCACCATTGTAGAGATGGTCGGTATGCTGTATCCTGCAGACTGCATAGTGTCTATGGATCCTCTTGCCACGATGCATGCTGCATGCACCCTCGACAGGGCGCCAACGTGCACAAAGGGAGGCCTCCCTCCCTCCAGCAGCCTTGACCATGCAAGAGGATTGTCGTCGGTCTCTGTGGCATCCTGGGAGCGTCTGTCCAATGGGCGCCACGGCTACGCGATCCATGTCCCGTCACGACTCGCCCTCTCCAACCGGTCCTGCTGCACTGCAAGGACTGCAGAGCGTGACTGCAGACGTGCTCTCCCACACCCATTGCAACGACAAGTACAACAGCAGCAGCAGTAGCAAGGGGCTCTGGCGAGACCAGTCGAGCCGTCAAGGCTCGAGGCTCGAGGCTCGAGGCTGGCGCGACGGCTAACGGGATAGGCGACACGCCACGACAGGGGCGGCGTCGTCGCTGGGCTGGCCGCTGCAACCCCAGGGCTCTGGCCGTGCAGCAGCACCCTACCCGTCGCCTCGCCTGTGCGACTCCAGCGTAGGGTGGAGCACTGTAGAGCCTGTACTGTGTACAATGCCCGTGGACAAGTCGGCGCGCATTGTACAGGCACTTCGTCATGGCCGCCGCAGCCTTGCCCTCCCAGCAGTCGTCGCGCGAGGGGCTTGTGCAATCCCATTGACTTGGGCCGCATGCGACGTCACGCCGCCCCTTCTACACGTTCCACGTTCCGACCAGACGTCTCCGTCGCCATGCCATGCCATGCCATGCCATCCCTAGAGTACAACGCACTGCACTCTACCCTAGGCACCGCTACGGGAGCCGCCCTCATTGCCCGTCACTTGCACGTTCTGGCCGCACCGCTGTCGTCCATCGGCCCCTCGCTCCATCACACTCGTCGACGGCCCTGCGCCGTCCAGACTGCACTAGATTCTCGCTCGTTCCTTTGGGGTTTCTTCCATCTCTCTACTGACACAATGTATTCAAGCGTCTCACACGCGTAGTGCGCTCGGAGTGGCCGATCCCCACACGCTCGGCGCCGTGTGACCTGCAGCTTGCCCAAGTCTACTCTAGGGAATCAGCACAGGACAGACTACGGAGTACTGGCCTCTACTCTAGCGTTCCAACCTCCAGCATCCCCAGCCTTTTTCCCGTCACGGCTCAGCTTAGAGTATGGATCCTTGTCACCCAAACCACCCGGAAGACTCGTTCCTCGCAATGGACAACGCCACCACGCCCGCCCATGCTGTTGGGTTCCGCTATGCATGCCTGGCTGCTCATCATCTCCTCTGGATGCTGCTGTCCTTGACCGACTGGGTGTTGAGCCGCACACTCTCCTGCTCCTGGTCGTCCAAACTCCCCACGCTGCCTGTCACATCTTCGGAATTAGGCAACCCTGCACACACCATGTCGCCGAAGGACACTAGCACATCTGTCTACTATGTAGGACTCGGTGACCCCTGGGCCATGAAAACCACCTTATTTTGCGAATCACGTACATACATAGCTATACTCCAAATCGAACCCGCTTCCACCGTAGCGCAACCAAGTCGCTGTGCGAGAAATGACATTTATGCACCCCACGGTGCTGCTTCCACATCTTCATAGCTTGGCAGCTCCTTCTCCTGCGTGATGCAGCCCTCAGGCGCAGTCCGTCTATCAGGCTGCCCAGAACCGACTGCGCTTATCTCGCCAAACCCTGCCATGTTGCTCCCCTTAAGGCCGCCACCCCTAGTTGCTCCTCGTGTCGCTTCGAACCGCTCTTCGATTACTGCTCAGCCAGACGCTGGTTGGTCCTCCCAGTCTCCGTGTTCCTTGATTGGGCCTTCATTTCAAACTGTCAATGAGAGGCCAGATTCGTCCTCAGCCGCACCGAGAGCCTCGCTTACATGCTGTATTTCTAATAGCTTTGCGGATCTGTCTCGTCCTCACCGCACTGTATGCACCCAGCAAAAAGGTTTCGCTCACTGTGGGCTTTGGAGAGGATGACAGATACCCGTCTAACACAATCATCTGTACTGTACCTGCATCAGACATGGACGTGAAGCACAGTTTCGTGGCGCACGCCAGCATCCGACCTCCCCCTCGATGATCCCGTGGATCGTCTCGCGTCGTTCATTGCCCAAAACAGAACTGCGCCAGTCTTCGCACCCGCTAGATCAGACGCCAACAAAGCCATCCGTGTGGGTCGTGCATTCAGATCGATGATGTACACAGGGAAGGTCGTTGTAGATGACTTCTCTGTTCTGTCGTATGTAGGTCATGGAGTTTATCTGGCCTCGGCTGACACGTCACGTCAATCTGAGATCATGGGAGCTCTTCAGGGCAACCTCAGGTCCACGCATGACTGACCCTCAACTGTGCGCGCGCTTGAATCCTTGCTACAACAACAGGGACCACACCAACACCATATGCATGGCTGGGCTCGCGACTCGCGACTCGCTGCAGTAGTCATGTTTGGTTGCTCACCGAACGTATCAGCACTGGATCCTTCTCGGATGTTCTAAATGTATGCGTCTTCACCGTGTTCTGATCACGCAAAACTCCGCCAATAAGACTTGCCTACAGCCAACCAGGCCTCGTTTGGCGCAAGCTTGCTTCCTCCTAATCGGATCAGATGGATTTTACATCATTTCACTTTATACCTCACTTCACCGCTGTTGGGTTTGGATTGCGTAGATATTGTTACTTTCATCGTATGGCCAGCCTCGTGTCTCGCTATCTCTGTGTTGACACTACGAGCAGGTCCTGCACTCCTTTCGAACGAGCCAGACTAGACATGGGTGTCGTGCTGCTTATTCAAAACATCCTCCGCGACGTCGTGGTCAAAGTCCCGTCAGCCCAAGCGCTGTTTTTTTCCTCAGTTTGTCCTGTCCTGTAGATCCCTAGAAGCCATCTTCCCGCAACGGAGTTCGCAGAAGCACTTGTGCGGGCGCTCGATCTACGTTCACGATTCGCCAACTGCAGGGCCCCCCAACATCACGGGCGCCTATGAACGGTAACTCGAACGCCACAGAATACGATCTTCTCAAGTAGATTGAGACTGATGCCGCTTTTAAAATACTGCAACCACTAAGAGAGGCATGTCACGGCCTCTGTCGCACAACGAGAATTTCCGAGTACCAGTCTACTCCTCGAGACGGCAGAGTGGTGCTTACCGCGGCTTATCTGCCACGTGCATCGCTGTCAGCACATTTGCTATTGCTGGGTAAGACCTGTTGGCATCACTACTAATTCGGGGCGATTGGACCAGGGTCATTGTAGGTCACACTGTTAGGCCTGGCCTATGTCGGTGTGAGCTATGGCTTGTCAACTGCTAATACCTAGACATAAGATCCGGGCGTCAATGCAAATCTCTAAGAAGCGGCACAGCACTATGAAAAGCTGCGGGGCGTAGGTGGAGAAAGGCGCTTGAATCCCGAATTCCCGATATGATGAATACTTATCTCCGCCGTGCTCGAGCAGTCTCCATGGATGACCATGCTGGATGTGAATCTTGATCCCGTAACCGAAGACGCAATACAATCCATTAGATCACTGTGGCTGCAAATGATACCTATGGGGCTATGTTGTGACAGCAAGTCGCAACGGCATAGGTCTGCACACCTGCATTATCGCGAGGGCTCGGTCAGCCACATGGTTACTCTGGAACGGCTTTGACACATAGCATGGTCAAGATTTAGTGAGAGGATATGTAGTTCTGTCTTCGTATACATCTTGTGTGCCGTCATAGGAGCACCGCCAGTCCTTCGTGTCTCCTCTTGATAAACCGTGCTGCGGTCTTCGCTTAGGATTTTTCAAGCGGAAGAGGCACTCCGTCTGTCGGCCATGATCTACACGGCCTCGTTGTGTTTCCTTTGGGAGGGAAAGAGGTACTGAATTATACTGGTATGTGTGGTAAGATACTTGGGAGGTCACGCGCATGTATGAGCGGTCAGTACTCCCGCATGCTCTCCATGCACCCATGGGGTTGAACAAAGCCAATTCAACAACCGCTCACACAGAGCAGTACAATGTCCCTGGTCATACGAATGACTCGACGATGCGTGCGTCAAATCCGTGCATGGGTCTACCTCAAGGGCAAAGCCGTTGCCACACACGATGAGCCACCTTCAAAGTAGCCTTGTGCTGTTACCATCTGACTCTTGTCCTCTGAAGCCTAAGATTAGTCGCCCTTGGTAGCACTATGGGTTAAGTCAAAATTGCTAGGTTAAGTTAATAATTGACCGCGGTTGTTTACGCTCACTTACGCAAGATATGTACTTCTGACTGCTTAAACTTTGTGCATAAGATAGAATTGATTGTTAATTGGAAACATTTCCATAACGTCCCCGAGCGCTAATAACCCTGACTAATGCTAGATCGCTTGACTTTACTGTTGTCTGGTGAACTTGATCGACGGCCCTGCAAATACGGTCGAGAAAGGGGGATTGAAGTGCCTAGCACAGTGCTCCATACATGGCTGCTACTGAACCCTTGCTACCTATTCTTCTTACATGTCACATATATATTACGCTGTAAATCTCGCCATGTGTCGTTGCTATCCTCTACTATACTACGACTACTAAGTAGGCACACACTCGACATAACATACCATGTATCATGTTACTATACTAATCAGGTAAATATCAGGCTTCTAAATGAAGACACTTCTGAAGTATCGGAGGTGTCTTAGATTCGACAAAAGATGGCAATTGAATAACTATTACGGTAATCTACTCCCTTTACGAGCAACTGCCAATCACAGTAGAAACTTCGAGTCGTCTTTGACTGTTACTGCCTGCGATTTGTTTCACATGGTATCTAGGTACACAAGACATATCCATATTAACTACTAATTACTTGTGTACTGCCGTGGATCCAACCGCAAATGAACAATAGGTATCCATAGAACTCGCAAAATTACTCCGCAGGATCTCCAATCGCAGACAAGCATTAGGATGAGTGACATGCGATTTCACAACTGTCATCAAACCGCTTCACAAGTCTATTTGCAAACAAGCCATGCCAATGGGGGTTCTCTAATACTAAGAGATAAGTCCGGGTAAAGAGGACAGCGTTCCTTTCCTCGCGTTCCACCTCCCCACATCTAGCGCCAACTCGCGTCGTCACATGATCTGCAGATGAGCGACATTGATGCATGTGGAGACACTTCGTTCCAGTGCAGATCATCCACACAACATCATACCGAAACTTCCCCGATCGAGAGCACATGCTGCCCGGGGCGTGCATGACGGTCGCTACAGAGCTCTTTACTCGCCATAGGCACTTTGGTTGACTGGCCTGTCCGGCCTGTCATTCGTGTCAATTGTATGGCTTCGGTGATGATCGTAACGTGCAGAGATACCATTCAAGCCTCGCATTTTATCTGCTCTGTATGAACATGCCAATGCAACCTTCTTACGCAAATACTCTAAAGTTGGTGTAGCCTCTCGTTGGACAAATTATGAAACATGTCCAGCGAGACATCCCTAAAGTATCGTACCTCAACCAACGTTGAATTCTGCGCAACCTACCTTATCGATCATAGGGTGGTGCATGTACTGAGTACACCGTCACGAAGTCTCACCAATACACGCATGTCTCACTGCATTTGAATACTACTAGCTGACGCCAATGGCATACAGCCGTGTCTTAGCGACCGTATGCCACCGATCCTGCGAGGCGGGCACACAATCGATTCAGCGTTACTGCTGAACAAACGCCGCGGGACTGGTGGCACCGCATTGAGACAGAGCTTGTGCTTTGTGAGACAACAATAATGATCTAAAATGGGTGGGCCGAAACTTCCGATTGGTGTCTTAATTCTGTGACCGCAGGTTGGGTTGGCTGAATATACGAACCAGGGGTTTGGTGGCTGTATATCGAGGGAAAGGAAGATATAGGAGTATACCTATGGTACCTACCATGGTTACTGCAGCAGGAAGCATTTGGCCAGTCGGTCGAGTTCCAAGTATACCCACTAGTATAGCATGCACATCATCCGTCATTCGCGTCACTGATGCTTGGAAGAATATTCCAATACCATCCGACTTTTCTAAATGAGCACTTGGGGGGGATCGTTGGTACATGCCTACCTAGGCAGATTGACGCATTCTCGATATCTTTGACTTGTCGGCACCACAGTACATTCATTCGCTCTTAGGCATGCTTTGACGATCCGATTAATGGTCGAACAAGCTGCCTCAGTCGCGGACATGTGGGGTGCATGCCACTGCCAAGGCGCTAGCGTGCAGCCTCGGCGTGAATGTACACGGTGCCTATCGATAGCTACGAAGCGGCTCACAGATTGTAGCTTCGTTGCTTGGGGGCAACCGCCGTCTCGTCCCACCGCGCCATGTTCCGCATACGCCCCTCCAGACACCGTTACCGCCTACCCTTGACACAATGCACGCGAGCAGACGGTGCCTACGTGTTCTCCCGTCCATATGTCCGCCCGCAACAGCATCTTAAGCTGCCCCAGCAATCCGGCTTCCGATGGTCTTACCTTTGGTATGCCAGCATTCTCGCCCTGGGCATAACCACTGGTCTCGGGGCACGCCATTTCGCGGGACCGCTTGGGCTGCCCCTGCCCGGCTCACGCGAAGACGGATTGATCCTCGAATCGCTCGAAAGAGACGTCGATAGCCTCGAGATCGTGCAGTCGCTGCGAAGCCAATCCTACAATCTGAGTACCGATACCTCCTTGAGATCAGGTCCAGGACTGGGCGGTGGGGGTAGCGGCAGGAAGATATCCGCCTACAAAGATTGGCTGGAATTAGACTTCAACCTCGTGAAGGAGGAAGAGGCGAAGCAGGGCATACTAGGCGTCATGAGTGGGACACGTGGTCTCGGTGTACAACGGGCCTTCTGGAATGAAAGTGCGCAGGAGATGGTGGCAGTGGTGTGGATTGGTGGAGGGCTGTCTGGCTGGCCAGGCGTTGCACATGGAGGGGCTATAGCTACCATATTCGAAGAGGTCATGGCACGCATGGCTAGAGGCCCCGACGGGCGTGTGAGTACGTATGCGTCATTCTTTGATTCCCAAGCCTTGTATGTTGCGTTTTCTGCATCGTGAGAGTGTTCGCAGCAGAAGCTGATACATGTCACAGAGCCCAGTCACCGTCCTGACCACCTCGCCATAACGTATGCCAAGCCTACGTACAGCCTAGACTTTTACATACTCCGAGCATCCTTTAAGGAATCGGAGCGTTCAGAAAGTGAAACACCCCCAAATCCTGAGGCAGAGCCCACTAAAAGCTGGCTAAGCTGGTTAAGTCCGAGGAAAGACTTGACCAAGACGGAAACTTCGATGCGAGAGCCTTCTCGAATCATCATAGGAACGCTAGAAAGTGTGAAAGGAGACCTTTGTGTGAGGGCAAAGGGTACATTCAGCGTGCATCAACAATAATGCAGTGTCTTCTCACAAGGTTAGCCTACTTCCAGCCAAGAGTAGTAGTATTGTGCGGAGCAGAACACACAACGTCATTGCAGTCTGTAATGAAGAGATGAAGAATTCCAGCACTGGGCCCTAGCGCGCCGTTGCAGAGGACGACGGACGGAGCTCGGAATATGCGTTAGTTCTTGAACCATGTGTTGCAATACGCTGCAAAAAGCCATGCAAGACCTGCAAGCCGTAGCAATCATGTCAGACATCTTACTCGAATGTTCGTTGTAATTGATAACTAGCATATGTCTTTTCATTTGTGGTACGTACAGCGTTTCCTTCCCCCCCCCAAAGCATCTGCAAAAATATAAAGTGCTTGAGGCTGCTATAGGTCACCAACTCTTTCCTAGCATCGCCATTCTCAGAAACTGGGTCGAGATGACGTCGACATTCAGATGAAGTAAGGCCCCAACACCTTAATCGTGGTTCAGTGGCCTCATGATTAGCATTATCTTGACATATGATCCGACAACCCTTCTGTGACACTTCACTCTCCTCAAAATCTTCTTCGTTGACATAGCGGGCCAAGATTAAAAAGGCTTCGATCAACACTTGGTCCTGAGGTCTGGCTTAGAGCTCCTCGGTGATGCAACACCAGAAGCTTGCTGAAAAGTCCTGTTTGGAGTGAACGGCACGGAATTTTCCCTTCTCCGTACGGCCCTAGATTCCCACAGCATTGTCACCGATTATGGTGTTGATGGAGTAGTCTCGCCACGCACGCGGAGCATCCTTTCGCAACAGGAATGTATATTGCTCCCTCTCTTTCAAGTCATCAATGATCGATCATTCAGCCGGGTCGCATCTCCAATCCCGTGAATATCGTAGCACGAGGACTGTACCCAATAACCGGCTTGTCAACAACACCTTTACTCATAATATGCGCCAAGATCGATGTCTCAGCAACGCGAATTCTCCATGGTGGTGGTGGTGGTGCTCTTCGTGGAAGACGCAATGCGAATTGGCAGGTCAGATCGGAGCAATGGTAAGCTGAATCGGCGCTGAATTGGACATCAGGAAAGCAAAAGCGGTGTGGTGGCTGATGCTATCATTGTCCCTGGATTCACTCAACACGAAGAGACAATGGTGAGAGTGGAAGCAGAAGGTTGTCTTCGTGGCAGAGAAGTGCATGATAACAGCCTGGGTTACCATCTCAGAAGGCCTAATTGCTGCTCATGCCCAATACGCGCCCAATACGCCTTCAACACCATGACAGATGACAGGCGACACAACGAGAAGCGCTGGTCGCGTCGTTCTTTGCACAACCCCGTGGGATATGGGCCGCTCCCCGACAATCATCGACTTGAGACGGTCTCCCCGACGCTCGACGCTCGACGACGGGCACGGCCGAGAGGCCTGAAGCACATCCCGGGTCTTTCTCGACCATGTGGAGTAGTATCGGCGCCACGATCATGGGGCAATTCGACTGCATCCACCGCATACTGCAACACGGAGCAGTGGCCGTCAATCGTCAGCGCCGCTGCGAGAGCGATTTTGCGTCGAGGCCTGGATTGTCGTGGTTTACGCGCACTTGAGCCGGGATGCTCCATGGCGTTACTGGAAACGAAAGAGACGGTCGTTGTGTTGTGCTTGTGGCCAAGACAATGGGCAGCTGACGACGGACTTGGCCATGGTGTGATTGGTAGACAGCTACCCCGGATGCGTACTCTAGGTGTAGCGCCGCTTTCGTCTTCTCAACGGCGGCATCGCGAAACGGTGTTGGACGCCAGGACTCTGCTGTACGGAATGCAGTAGGACAACCTTGGAAGTGACCATGCTGGAAGCCAATGCATGCACGTGGCAGGGACGGAGGCGTGCACCGCCCAGACGCTTGCCCGCCCACTACGGGCCCACAAGCGTACGGTCGGATGCTTCTCCCCCGCAATGCACCTCGATGCTACATCTTGGGCTTGGGCTCGGCCTGCTTGGCCCAGCGCCGACGGCAACGTCTTCCCACCTCACCTGCTGTCTTGTTGCCTCGTGGGCTGCGCCATGACCACGACCTGTGGCTTGCCAATCCTCCATGGCCTCCTTCTATGCGACGACAAGATGGCGAAGAGCCGTACGTCTGCTTGGGCTTCGGTCGGCCCACCCACAAGCAATTGCTTGCCGCCATGGGTACCAGCAACAACGGCTGGTATGTTACCCCGCGATGCTCTTGGTATGAGCGCGACACCTTCCTGGAGCGTGATCCAAGCAGCCCAGCTTAGCAAATGGCTGGGCGCAGCAAGAGCAAGAGCTATGGCTCCAGAAACAGTGGCGCTCATCAGGATCCCCGTTGCGATGTACCAAACCTCGTCTGATGCACATCGACAGAGGTCGTGTGCGAGCCTCGGAGCAGCATTGCCATGAGGAGCGTTAGTCCGACCACTGAGCCACCGACTGTAAGGCCGATGCACAGCACTACGGGCCACTCACGATTGGACCTGGAAGGCGACTGTAAGAACGCCCAGCTTCTGGTGTAGATTCCTCCTCCATCCCGTGCGCCACCCCGTCGGATGTTGGCAGGCGGCAAGGATTCCACACGTGCGCCGAGCTCCATGGCGTCCATACCTGCACTGGGAGGCTCCGCTCCCTGGTGTCGCAAGTGTCAAATACCTCATGGTCGTCCAAGGCGGCCGAGAGAAGCGTGCGCAAGTGCCTTGGTGGTGGAAGGGCCAGAAAGCTCGTGTCTTTTCGGAAAGTAGACCTTGTGGACTCTGGGATAATAGTGCCTCTGACGATCATACCGTTCAAGACGTATAAAGACAAATTCCGTGTCCCCAGGATTTTCCTTCCCCAGATCATCCAGTGTGGCTCAAGAGATTGGCCAGTGCTGCTCCCCACTCTTCTACCCCAGATCTTGTCACCCTCGCGTGCTGCTCCTTCTCCATTTCATTTCTGCATCCCATCCCGCCTCAAAATGTCATATGAGAAGAATGACATCTCTATGCTCGAACGAGCTCAAACCAGGGATTCGGAGATCTTGAAGCCGGTTCCAATTGTGGAGAAGGTCGATTACTCTTGTGCGCACGAGAAGACCGATCCCCGCGAGATTGCCTTGGTGAAGAAGCTCGACCGCTGGATCATGCCCATGCTATGGTCAATGTACTGGCTAGTAAGTTGAGTCCTCAACTGATTAGATCAAAGCTCCTCTCTGACATTTGGGTCTAGAATTACCTCGATAGAAACGCGATCGCATTGGCCCGCCTTGACGATCTGGAGCTGCAACTCAACCTCAGCAGCTCCCAATATCAGACCTGTGTCTCCATCCTCTTTGTCGGCTACCTTCTAGGCCAAATCCCCAGTAACATGCTGTTGAATCGGACCAGACCTAGCCGCTACATGGGTGTTTGCATGATGTTGTGGGCTGTGGTGTCAGCACTCACGGCTCTCAGCAAGAACTTCACAGGCCTTGTACTTACTCGATTTTTTCTCGGCCTAACTGAGGCGCCCTATTACCCCGGAGCCGTATACTTGCTGTCCATGTTCTACACTCGAAAGGAGGTGGCAACGCGTATTGCAATTCTCTACACCGGTAACATCCTTGCGACTGCTTTTGCCGGTTTAATCGCGGCTGGCATCTTCCACGGCTTAGGAGGTGTTGGGGGAATCACTGGTTGGCGATGGCTCTTCATTCTACAGGGCATCGTCACGTTTCTCATTGCCATCGTCGGCTTCTTCCTACTCCCCGACTTTCCTCATAATACGTGGTGGTTAACTCAACCCGAGCGAGATTTGGCAGTCTCGCGCATGGCCATGGACACTGTTGGTAACAAGGGAGAAACAACGGTATGGGCAGGGTTTCGACAGGCTGCCAAGGACCCTCTCGTTTGGGTCTTCGCAGGCATGGCGCATATGCACTTGGCAGTATGTTCGACCCCTAGGTCCCTTCTCTGACACGGGTGCTCATCTTGTTGCAGGCCAACGGCTTCAAGAATTTCTTCCCCACCGTCGTGCAGACTCTAGGATTCGGCCAGACGGTGACTCTGGTCCTGACATGCCCGCCCTATTTGATTGCCGGTGCTGTTACCATTGCTGTGTCGTGGTCGTCTGGAAAGTTCAACGAGCGCACATGGCACATTACCATTTCCAAGGCGGTCGCAACCTTTGGTTTCGGTCTTGCGTGCGCTGACGTGGGCGTTGCTGGACGCTATGTTGCCATGGTCATTTTCACGATTGGCACGTATGGTGTCAACTCTCTCATCCTTGGTTGGTGTGGTTCCACTTGCGGCCAGACTCCCGAGAAGAAGGCCGTGGCCATTGGCATCGTCACCACAGTGATGAATGCCTCTTTCATCTGGTAAGCCACCCGCAGACCCGCCCATTTTGCCAGTTCAAACGGCGGCGGCTAACACGTGTTGCAGGACACCGTACCTGTGGCCCAAGTCTGACGGACCCCGCTATGTGATTGCGCTCAGCTCCTCGGCTGCTTTCTCCGTGGCGACTGCGATGCTTGCGTGGCTGGCCAAGATACTCTTTCTGCGCAAGAACAAGGCTCTCCGCGAGTCGGACGAGGAGGTGGAGAACTTCTACGTTTACTAAGCGTTGCTGGCGCGGCCAATTGTGCAGCGAGCGAGCTCTCGGGCTGGCTGCACTGGGTGAGAGGGATGGTGTACGGGTGGTGATTGGCTACATGCGGAATGGAAGCTCGAGGAGCAATAGCCGACGGCCTCGGTGGGGTGTTTGTGTCTGTGTACATGTATGTATATCGAGGAGGAGACATGACATGGATGAGGCGCCTGATGATGACATGGGCCATGGTTGTTGTTTTGTGGTGCTGGCAGGACATGTGTACTGTAGGTTCTGATGAGATCATCGAGCCCTGTCCACCTGGGCAGGTGGAGTTGCCGTCATCACATGACATGAAGGTCATGACATTCCAATTCATCTTGCGCCCCGCACGGATGCTGGAGAGCAGAAGCGCGCCCCCAAACGATTAAACACACGACGCACCGTCCGCATGGACGACTGGGTGCAGCAGTCGGACATTTCGGCGCGCCTCGTCGAGTTTGACCCAGCCTACCTGCACGGCCTGGCGCAGACGGCCCTGAGCAGCGCGCGGGCGGGGCGGACCGCCATGGCCCGGGGCGGCTCCTCCTCGTCCATGATGGCGGCGGGCCCCCTCGTCCACGTCGACGCACTCGACGCACTCGACGCAATCGACGCAATCGACACAGCGGCCAGCCTGCCCTCGCTGTGCTCGCACGCCGGCACCGACACGGATACCGACACGGATGCAACGCCCACGGCCACGTCCATCAGCACGGGGCTGGCCAGCCACCTGGCCGGCGTCGCCCTGCTCGAGGAGCGCAGTGGCATCCTCACCGTCCCGCCCGCGCCCGCCTGCCCGCCAATCTACGAGTGCGCCTTCTGGTTCCTGGGCTGCGGCGCTCTCTTCGCCGCCAGGCACGAGTGGGAGACGCACTGCCTGTCGCACTTCCGCGGCCAGGAGCCCCCGCGCTCGGTGCAGTGCCCGCTGTGCGCCTGGTCGGCTGCCCGCGACGACGGCGCTCACGCCTGGCACTTGCGCATGCAACACCTCGCCGACGCCCACACCATGCGTGGCCAGACGCTCAGGACGAGCCGCCCCGACTTCCGCCTCTTCCAGCACCTGTGGCAGAAGCGCTTGATCGACGACCACGACCTCAAGGAGTTGCAGGGCGGGAACCACAATCTCACCCGCCTGCCTGGCAATTATGTCGAGACCAATGTGCGGCCTGGGGCACGTCGTCGAGACCGCGCATCGCAGCGGACCCAGCACGTTGCCGCAAATCGCCAGCCAGCCCCACGTCGTGCATAGATATGTAGCTAGTGACGCCTGGTCCCCCTTGCTCCTGTCCCAGCCTGTTCTTCCCCGCCCAAATAACCGGCCTTTTTCCTTCACGCCTCCAAACGTAGGTGCTCGACACCATCACGTCACCTGCTTTGTGGCTCTGTAGCTTCGGTGCTGTTCTGGGGCGTTCTATCTGAACTTAACTGCGGCCGTTTTCTTTCTGCCGGAATGCTAGGATTGCAATTTCATACAATGGGTCTAGGGAACAGAGACGAAGTCGCCAGAGGACAGAGCAGCACTTGTTATCCCGCCCGGTGCAGGACAAGCACCTTAATTCACAGGCAAATGCCTCGACATGTGCGAGACAAACGTTTCAACGCATATAAGCTCAAAGAACATCTTTCTTTCAATACCTATGTACATGAATGTATGTGTTGAAACACGCCTTACTGCCATTGAGTGACATTAGGCTCTGGTCTCCAAGGCAGATACCATCCACATCTGGGGTTCATACGCACAACCCAGGGTTGACCAGACACACCCGTTCCTGTCCAGAATTCGCGAAGACCACACTATCCTAAGCAGAAACAGTAACGGTCGTCGTCTCAGTGACAGTGGCATAAAAAGTTCCTCGGTCGCAGGAAGTTGTTGCCCCCGTTACAGCAGTCACATAGACGGTGGGGGTGATTGTAACGTAGGCAGGTGGTTTGCACCCCTTACTCTTGTCGATTGAAAGCGCTTCAGTAGGAAAGGAGTCGATGTTGCCGGTTGGTGTAGCCAGTGACAAACTGGGGACGCCACCGGGAAGCTCTGCTCCCGCTACCGATAGAGCAGTGGGCGAGACTGAAACTACGCCTTCGTAGCCTCCAGTCGGCGTGCCATTCTTCACATCTGCTGCTGGTATATGTGAGAGTGATGGCAGGGTATCGTTGTTGTCTTTCGCGACCACCGAGGGGTATATACTCAGACTCAACCTTGTGGAAGGGTTTTCAGACGATGTCTTGCTTGTGTAAGAAGAAGTCAAAGCTTCGTTGCCATCGGGGAGTGGGCTGGCCGTGGTATCGCAGTTGGGACCAGTAATGACTGTTGCATCCGCCGGCCCGGACTGGAGAGGGTTACATCCAGGAAGTTCGCCCAGAACAGGTGTCGCATCAGTGTCCATGGCGGTCATGGCTGCGCAGCTTTCAAAGTCCCCGTCGGTGTCCTTGTTCACATTTTCTGCGCCAAAGCATTGTTCCATCTCTGTTTGACCGCAGCCGCAACCACAATTGCATCCGCCTTTCTCGCTAATGGCCTTTTCAAGAACACCCTTCTCCCATCCGTTCAGCTATAGCGATGTCAGCACCAGACGCATCACATGTCTGTACGCGGAAAGATTGAGCTTACAAAATCGGCATGAAACCCGAAGCCGGTTGGATCACCGTTGGAGATGACCCAAGGAGTATCATTGGCTCCGTACTGCCCATTGAACGGCGAAACATCGTACCAAAATTCTATGAATATGGTCGGGAACCGTGCAGCCCTGTGAGTCGAAGGGCAGTTCTCAATACCAACACCGCCACCGCCATTAGGATAGGCCATGTGGGCATTGGGATTCTTGGGATCAAGCAACTTGCCGTTCCAGCACGATGGGAATGTAATTTCAGAGGCGAAACCGTAATCGCAAGAGGTGAAGCCCTTAGGGAAGCCGTTGCTGAAAATGGCAGCTGAGCCGCCGTCAGGATTATGACAACCCCATCGGACACCCGCCGGATCATCACTTTCGGACCGCTTCAAAGGACGACCAGCCATCATATTGAAGTTCTCGGGAAAACCGGTGACGTTTGCCCACTGGTCGCCGTCGCCGGATTTGTAGTAGATCTTTGTGGATTTTTCAGGCACGCGATGAAAGCCAGTTCCATTGCCATTCCAAAAGAGGGACGGACGCCAGTATAAGCTCTTATCAGTTTTGATGCGTGCGGTAGAGCAAGTTGAGGTTTGAGTCTCTGCGAAGTCAGTGGACGCAGAAAGTGCATTGCCTCCGTCGAACGAGTGGAGATGCGGACTTTCGGTGCCTGGGTATAGCGCCGGGTCAAGACGCTGGTAACTCATGGCGTTGCCACCCCGATTGAAAAAGGAAAAGTAGTGGCCATTACAGTCGAAAGCTACAGCTGTGGCGGCGAGCCCTGTAAAGATGAAGATTTTGGAGAACATTGCGACGTTGAGGACTTGATCAGATGCTAGATCTTGTTGGTTTGACAGGAGAAAAAGTGGGTAGTATGTGAATAAATAAGACGAGTCACGGACTCGAAGAACCTGCTGATGGTAAAAAGAGTGTATGCAGCTTGAACTGAACAGAAGGACGCAAAATCAGAAATGACTAGGTTGCAGCAAGATCACAGCCCTTTTGGAGACTCGGAGAGCATCGAGAATATAAACCAACACACAATTCCGTACTAAGAATTGCATGCAACCTTCCGAACGCCTCTGAATAGAAACCGCTTAGCTGGAATCTTACACTAGACTCCTCCGACATACATACATAAGCACATTGGTGGCTGCAGAGCGGTATCTGAGCAATGGGACGTTCAATTTGGGGCGGGATCTTGTCAGGGGGTCAGGGGCATACCTGTCAAACTTCCGCGTCTGGCTAAATCCAGTGATGCTACAGCCGGTAAGCTCTTACCACATGTCGCATCTCACTCTAATCGTGGGACTTCGACGCCTGGACGCGCGGGCTGGTGTATTCATCTCGTTTCAAGCGGTGTTGGGTTTCCTTTCTTGCGATGATGGTTGGATGGAGCGATTGAGCGGACGTACATATCTAGTCTATATATTCCTAGCGCTGCTCAGGGCGCTAAATGGCACCAACGTTACGGTTGCACGAGAGAAACAAGTGCCCCCTCCCTCCCTCCCTCCTCCCGCGATATGAAACATGCCTGCGCTTCGCGTCAGCCTTCTTTTCACGATGCGTGTCCTGCATGTGAGAGGGCATCCACACCTAGGAACGCTACCCAAATGCCGTAGTACCATGCTCTCGATTTGGGTTCCTGGGCTTACTGCAGCAGCATTCTCTTGAAGCTGAGGGGTACAATTGTTACTGGGAAGTGGTGAGCTCCTCTCACAACAAGCCATCGTCTACGTTCTTACCATCAGTGACATTTCTACACTTCCTATCGCTCAAAAGAACCCCAATTCATCATGTTTTGGCTAAGTAGCCGTCACCATATGACACTTAGAATGTTATGGTGCCTAGGTAGATTACCCGGCACCATTACAGAATGCACTGGTTGATATCGAGGCGGATAGTGCAATAAGGCCTACTTCTGAAGCTGCGTCGCCGGCGAAGTTCGATAGAGGTGATTTATGCTACAGATGGCGTCGGGTTGCTGTAAGTGGTAACTGCTTAGGTGGTGTGTGCCGTACTCCTATTGTGACCCTCATCTCGATTCAGCGAGGTCTTTTCCACAGCAAGTTCGGCACTCCTCCCATCCAAGCCATAGTCGTTTACGCTGGCTCCTATGAATCTCGCACGTCATGCGACATTGTATCTAAACCTCACTTACAATTGTCTTGTCACGTGCGAAATGGAATGGATCTAGCACCAACTACCATGAGTACTGTGTACGTACATGTCCGTAATACGAAGTCAAACCAAGATGAGACCGAATCCCTGGTTTCCGGTCTACTAGAAGTACTTTGCGAAGAATACATGTCAAATTAGACGACGTTTCAGCCTTATGATTGGCTTCTGTTCGAGCTTCAATGGGCTTCTGACTCCATACCATAGCTATTTCAGTGTAAAGCAGGGCCAGTGGGTGGCCAAGGCCAAGAATGAGGACATTGAGTCCATTCAAGAAGCTCACAACGACTACGCTGCGTTGCGACTCCCGCGCTTGGGTTAATACCCCAGACGTAGTAAAGTAGAACTAGCTTAACAATTGTACAAAACAATACATGTGGTCATACCATATGGTAGGTATCGTAACGTCGATGCTGAGCAAGCGTCGACTACTGGTGCCCCACCAACAATGCGGACATTTCAGCGCCACATGTACTGTGCCTCGGGAGAGCTAGAGTCACTCGTCAAACGTTTTTTTACAGGAATTGTCTAGGTACAATGTCCCCCAGTGCTCACTGTCGCATTAGGATTCTGACAGGTTCCCACAAGGACCACATGATCCGTGCGCTGATGGCAACGTGACCCGCAATAATTGGACGTCTTCCAGGATTGATGGATCGGGGTTTCAGTGATCGGGTTCTCAGGAAAGCGAAGGAGCCAAGGCATGCCTCGCTATGACAGCATGGCAATGTCAGAAAAGCCTGTGGTGATGCACTGCCAAAGCTTGTTCTCGCATCATGGCCTGATCCGATGCTGCACCGGGGCTGCAGGTGGCCCCGGCGCCATGTGTGGCGTCAGGCGGTGGACGCATTGATTCGCTGGAGTGTGCCACGGAGGGATCAAGCCACAGCTGCATACAGTACATACGTCACACCCACGGCGAGCCAAGTTCAAACGCCCATGTTTGGGGAGGGGGAGGGAGATTGGCGACGTCGGTTGTTTCTGCCGGCTGGCTGTTTGAAGAGGCCTGGTGCGGAGAGACATGAGGAGTGTGCCGTGTGGGCATGGAGGGCGGCGCCGGGGCGTGGTTGGTTGGCACAATGACAGCAGGCTGACGCACAATCTGTGCAACGAGAACCCCGTACTCTAAGTAGAGAGCCGATACTCTACTCTAGGCGGCGTACCTACATAGTAGGGACTGGAGCATGGTTCGCGTGCTGATCCATTCGGGACACCTTCTCGCGAGATTGCCCAACTGAAGGCCGTGGTCCAGAGGGCGGCCCACCTGCACGGCAAGTCTGCCACAAGCTCCACGGGTCACGTCACAAGCAATTAGCACGCCGGTAGCTGTGGCGTCAAAAGGCCCACATCACACGGCAGCCAGGGATGGGCCCTGCCCGTCGTCGCTCGTTTGAGCCAGGACGAGACGATCGCTGCTGCTCTGGGCCGCTGCAGCGAAGAAACCTGTTGGCTGTGCCCTCGACGCTGCCTGCGTGATGCTGACTTGGCTGTTCCCGGCCATGCTGGAGGATGGGTGTTGCGGAAATTTGCAGACGGGGGGCGCGTGCATCGCGGTGAGTGGATGCATCGCTGTCGGCGTGGGCAGGTAAAATGAGGTGAGGGAGGGTGGCAGGCACGGGCGTTGACGTCACGCTGCAAGCGCTGCAAGGGAAGCCGCTGGCTGCTGCTTATAAGTCGGGGCGCGACAACCTTAACGCTTTGCTGTGCTACATTCCAAGCCTATTACCATACACCCGCCCCTCCCAATAACAACTCCTGCGCTCCCACTCCCAACTCGCCGCCCAACACCTCCACCACCACCGAGCACACACCCATCAAAACACCCCCACTACTCCGCAACCATGGGCGCCGTTGTATCATGCATCAAGTCGGTTGTACGTACACCTTGCTCCCGCCCTCTGCCTCTCCACGGCTCATGTCTATGCTGGACCACGGGCTGACCACTCTCCTAGTTCCGCACCATTGGCAACTGCATCATGGCGATTGTTAATGCCATCGCTGCCGGTCTCAAAGCCATTATCAACGCCATTGTTTCCCTCTTTGGCATCATCATCAGCTGCCTGACCTGCGGTCGTGGCGGTGGCGGCCGAAGGACCAGAACCACCCACACGAGTAGAGTCTAGCGCGCTCCCGCCTCTGAGAAGCATATCCTGCTGACACGGCGGCTGTCAGAGTGGAGGCTGAGGCGGGAGCTCCGTGTCTGAGTTTTGCAGAGCGACAGCGACCACGAGCAGCTCGACTTCTACAATTTCGAGTTGGCGAAGAGTGCGCGGCAATGACCAACGAGGATACCCGGTGATTCCAGCAGTAATGGCGTGGCTGGGTCGGAACCTTTTCTTTTATACGACTTGGAAGCGCGTCCGAGTGACGTGGACTGCTTCCTGCGGGAGGCTGCGAGGCGGAGTATGCATTCTTGTTCACAACTCGCGCATAGATACCCCAACCTTTGAATGGACAAACATAATACCCCTCTATTTTGCCTTGCTTTGATCCCGTTATCTCTTGGAGAATTCCAATTCACCTGCAACAATGAGGGCCCTGTTGTTGAGTCAAGCCGCCCCAGCTAACCCTTTCCCCTCGGGGCTGAGGAATGACGCCTGCAGCCGCCAACCTGGTAACGCTGCGTTCACGCAGACAACAAAGTTCATTTGATTAGCCTCACCGACGCTGTCTTTATGGACACAGGTTCTTACAGGCAGAAACATTCTATCGGGGCAGACGACCACCACAGCTTTGATTTATGGTCCGGGGCTTTCGCTCTATACATGGTCGAGATCGAACTTGCCTAGGATAAATGTTCGCCAATTGAGGAAAATGGTCAGGTAGTCTTGTAATCTGCAGTGTTGATAGTAAGGCTAACATTGATACATGGTTCATTGTGGTCTCGAGAAGAAAATATTGGGGAGGTACATTCTTAAGAGGAATGCATTACAATTCAGCTGGGTGAGAAAAACCATGACTACCTAGACCCTTGCAATATACTCCATACGCCAGACAACCAAGCAGTCGCTAAACTGTACACTCACTTGAATTTGCTGTAGATGACGGCAATAATGAGGAGAACCAGGACGGTGATAATGGCAATGGTGATGATGCGGTTCGTGGCCATGCTGTAGGATAATGGTCAGCAGGGCAAGCATAATGGTTTGGGAGCATCAGAAAGGCGACCATCTAGAGGGTGCATCAACAGGGGTGGACAGTGGAGGAACGGAGGAAAGTGTAGGGCCGAGGAGGACGCACCGCCGGGCCATGCCGCGCAAGGTCTTGATGCTGCGGTCAGTATAGCTCTCACTCTCGAGCAGACGTTCGCGCGTGTTGGTGATTTGCTCGCGCTGGCGGTGCAGGTCGCTCAGGGTGCCTGCGCCAATCTGCTCCGTCTCGAGGGCAATGCGCTGCGATTCACGCAGACGCCCCGAGGAGCGGTTCAGGCGGTCGGTGCCCGAAAGCAGCTGCTGGCGCTGCTCCAGCTGGGCGTCGGTGTCGGGGTTGTCTGTGTAGCGGTCGCCGAAGAGCTTGCTGCGATCGTTTGTGTACGTCTCGAGCTTCCGCCTGGTCGTGTCCAGGTCGTGCTCGAAGTTACGGAAGCGCGCATTGTACTGCGACTTGAGGTTGGCCGGCAGGTTGGCCTTCTCGAGGCGCATCTGGCCAATCTAGCACGCCGCTCGTCAGTGCCTCTGCCCCGTGGCCGTGGTGTCGTCGCATCAACGGCGCGCTCACCAGTTCGTCGGCCTCGTCCAGCGCCCGCTCGGCCCTGCTAATGGCAGCCTTGCGCGGTTCGCCCGTCGTCTCTTTGATCTGCTCCAGCTGTTGGCTCAGGTCTGCCTGCACCAGCTTGAGCTCGGCCTCGTACCCGCCGAAGCGCTCCGTGCCGGCGTCGGCATCGATGAGGCTCGACATGTTGTCGTTGGGGGTGGGCGTGCAATGTCGAGGGAGGAGGGTTTGGTGCAGTGCTAGGTAATGCCGTCAAGACCGTCGTCGTCGAGTTCAACGGCGCGAAGTCCAAACTCGACGCCCCGGATTCCATCATTACGCAGTGCCAAGCCCGCGGCCATATTACGTCACGTGGCCCTCCGCTGTCTACACCCAAGGCCCCCTGGGCAGGTCCAGGGTGACGTAGTCCATATCATCCAACATATCCTTCACCACATGGAAAGAAAACGCATAGCCATTGTCGGGACCGGAATCTCCGGCCTCAGCGCACTCTGGTCACTGCGCAATACCGGCCATCAGGTCCACGTCTTCGAACAGGCAGACCGGTTGGGCGGCCACACCAATACCGCGACATGGACACACAATGGGCACTCCACCCCCGTGGACACTGGTTTCATCGTCCTCAACACCGCGACGTACCGTTCGTAATGCGACCTCATGCAAGGCGAACATCCTCACTGACGCAACGTAGCCAATTTCCTCGAATTCCTTCGAGCACTGGGGGTCAACACGCTGTCTTCAGAGATGACATTCGGAATCTCACGTGACGCTGGCGCTTTCGAGTGGTCTGGCACTTCTGCTGCAGCCCTATTCGCCCAGCCCGAAAATGCCCTCAAACCCACCTTTTGGCGTATGATCTTTGACATTGTCCGCTTCAATCAATTCGCACTGGATCTGCTAGCCATAGTTCCCGGCTCCCCTGCCGCCACTGCCGCCACCGAGATGAGCATTGGCGAATATCTCCAAAAGGAAGGCTACTCCAACGCGTTCCGTGATGACTATCTTATTCCAATGACAGCATGCGTGTGGAGCACAGGAGCCGACAAATGTGCTCTAGAGTTTCCTGCTTTGACCCTCGTAAGGTTCATGTGGAATCATCACTTACTGACCACCGTCTCCGAAAGACCACCCTGGCTGACTGTTGCCAACGGCGCCAAGAGCTACATCGATGCTGTGATCGATGAGTGTAGCAATGCAAATATTCACCTCGCTACGACTGTGGAGAGTATCCAGAGACGAAACGGACAAGTGGAGCTCAATATCGTGCACAAGTCTGGAAGCAAAACTGAAGTATTTGACCAAGTTGTTCTGGCTTGTCATGGCGATCAAGCGCGTGAAATCTTGGGCGATGCAGCTACTATTGAAGAAAGGGAGATTCTGGATGCCTTTGAGACCACGCCAAATACTGCCTATCTCCATTCGGACCTCTCAGTATGTCACAATAACCAAGCAACCTGCCATCCATGCAACGTATCACTAAATATTTCATAGCTCATGCCTAAGCGCCGCAATGCCTGGTCTGCCTGGAACTACCTTACTTCGTCTTCACCCGCACCATCCATCACAAATCCGTCAGGGTCTCTTCAAACCGTTTCATTAACGTACAACATGAACATACTCCAACATATACCAAATTCAACCTTTTCCGATGTACTAGTCACACTTAATCCGGAACGGCCGCCTTCACCATCTCATACCAAAGCAATATACCAGTATCGCCATCCTCTCTACAACGCTCGCATGGTAGCTGCGCAGGACAAGCTCGAGAACATACAAGGTAAGCAAGGTATCTGGTATGCAGGCGCCTGGACAGGATATGGCTTCCATGAAGACGGGTGTAGAAGTGGACTTGCGGTAGGGACGCGGCTCGGTGGGGAGGTCCCCTGGGAGGTGGTAGATGCAAAGTTCATGAGGGGATTGACCCCCGTACTTAGATGGAAGGACTACTTGCTAAGAGTCGTCGTGCGATTGATCCAACTGGGAATCGGCCTTCTAGAGCGTGCAGTGGGTGTCCACAGACAGGGTGTCGCCAATACAGATAGAGTACATGTGCATAGAAAAGCCAAGGTGTCGTGAGGATTTACACTACACCTAAAGGACAGCAGTTTCTCTCGCAGTCACTCTGGTGCTCTTGAGCAGCAACCCCGACGATACCAACTGAGTTTAAGCAACCGTTTGTAGTCTGAGACAAATGAGAGCAAACGCGGTTGTACGGCCATGTTTGAGGACCAATACCACTCCATCAACACAACCTCTTGATCGTTTGTTCTCGATGTCCATCATTTATCTCTTACAGCCTCTAGTCCAACCCTCCCAGGACGATCATCGTGCACATGGCCCAGCCTAGCGATGTCAGCGAGTCTTATACCTCACCAATCTCTGGGAAAACCTTTCAGGTCATTCATCTGCAAAATTCCATCCTGACCGTCAACGTCTCCGAATCATACGACATGCTCGGCAACTATCCCAGCTTCGCGACAGCTCAGCGCATAGCGCTGCGAGCGCTGGAATATGCGGCACAAGAGTGCCAGAAGAGAAGCTATCGAGGTCGGTGCTTCGGTTACATCGATACGCGATTCAGAAGCATAATCACAGTCTATGTCGAAGGTGCTGGAGCAGAGGACAACATTTGCCTTAGCGAGTTCCAGATCAACAAAGTGTACTGTGGGCCGGCTGTCCAACCGAGTGAGAGCTTCTGGAACGTACCAGGTGCCAATAACGAGGCAGGCGAAGGTAGCCTTGCGAATTTGCACAGTTGTCAACTCTTTAAACATCACCCACAATAGAACCGCCGCGTTTCAACGGAATGATACCTTCGACAGCTCTTCGCTGAGAGCTGCTGGAGCTACTAGTGTAGACCCGAGTGGCCGCGAACACGCATCCCAATGTTCAGCAGACGAGAGGACAAGCCTTTTCGGGCGCTTGGCGGACCGACATACGAGCATAGGTTTTCTCTTGCAAGTGGACCAGGATTACAAAACAAGGCAGTGCATGTTTCGGGGGGCAACATATAGCCGGAGGTTGTAAGGAGGACGGACGATCTCGTCACTCTCGACTCAGAGTCTGAGAGGTGAAGATATCTTGAAACAAGATCTCCACATGATCACAGGTATGAGGGAGGGTAGTTCATGGAAAGAGCGAGGGAATATTGTGTGTGTCTGACATATGGTATCGCGAGGCCCAAAGAATACGAAAATCCACGATCTCAACATGTACACTTAGTCTTAGAAGGTGGCTACTAGCTTCGAATCGGCGGCGGCGGCGGGGGATGAATGCGTGTCTCATTAGTACTGGTCGAGCCAAATCGGGAGTTGGGCCTGCATAGCAAATCTGTATGTGGGGGGTCATTGACCTTGTAACAAGGTATGTATAGTACGTAAAGATGTCACTGGATCGTTCTATTGTACTAGTCTTGCTAGGAAAATGCAAAGGATAATGTGAAACGGCAGAACTTCCACTGCAGCTGAGTAGTCACTACTTCGATTCATCGCTCTGAAAATAACGTTTGCGCGATTGGCTAATCACATGTTTTCATACTTCCTCACACAGCATGCGTCTGACCAGGAAGGGCAGCAATCCCTAAAAGAACTTACTTAGTATCAAGCCAAATGTGATTCGGTAATATTGGACTCACAGTCATCATCGCCAATATCCTCCACTACTTTGCGGTTGATGCTACAAGCGTTCATGTCTTCAATGGTTTGCGTGCGCATGCTTGAACAATTTACGTAGCACTCCTCGTCCATGATGTTCTGCAATGCATCGTCTTTCCAACCAAAAATGTAGTCTCCATGATTTCCAAATCCTGAAGTATCATTGAAGGAGTAGACAAAGGGCTGGCTGCCGTCTTCAGGCCACAGCGAGCGATCGTTGAAACTCGCAGTCTCGTAGATCACTTCGTACATGACCTGTGGTACACGGACTGGATGGGAAGAAGGGCATGGTCCTTGGGATTCAAAAGTGCCTGATGCAGGGTAGGTCTATCGTACGACGGTCAGGTTATGAGATGCTTCCCAAAGACGTCATATCTAAGTAGAAAGAGAGGCCTAGATGGACGTACCATGTGAGACATGTGATCCGGGGAATCAAGATTCAATCCGTCCCAACAAGTAGGGAACCTCAGGTTGACCATGATACCGGATGGACAAGGCTTGGTCGGGAAACTCTTAGTTTCTGGGAACCGAGTACCCATGGTTTGTAGACAAGTATACGTAAGCTGGGGGTACCTGTTGGCTTCTTCCTTGGTCGATGCAGTTGGTGCGCCGATAAGCTGGAGGGGTGTCAGCAGTGTTGAAAGTCAGCCATTGATCCTAGGGATTATGTCATACCATTCTGAAGCCCTGATCCAGTCAGTACGTGTGAAAACGCTGGAGGTTTGAATCACCCACCGGCTGGAATGCTTTGACCTTGGCCTGCTGCTGGTAGTCGGCCAATTGATTTTGCATGTAGTAGACCGTCATACCACCATTCTGCCCTTCAAAGCCAGAATTGGCTTTTTGCGGGACCCGCTTGTAAGTCCCATTGCGTGCACGAAAGTACAGGGAAGCGGTCCAGTAATTTGAGAAGTCATCAGCTAAATATGTAGTTCTTCAGTATTATTACCTCCCTGGCGTTCTCTTGTGGGGCAATTCTTACCGGGCTGACAAGTTGTACAAGTGGAAAGCTTGGCCGGATCATGCGTGGAGGGTTTCATATCAGGGACAAACGAGTTCCCGCCGATGATCTGGTGGAGATGTGCCGAGGGAGCGTTTCCAGGTTCAACAAGAGGATCGAGCCGGTCAACTACCAATTGTGAACAGCCGAATCGGATCAGGCCTCGGATTGGGGCGGCCAGCGCCAATGAAATCAGTGGAGTCAAACGCATGTCTTATACTATAAGCGAGTTCCGAGTTGAGAAAGAAGAGTTGCGTTGTAGTTGCAAGTACTTCGGACTGGCTTAGGGTAGATATAGGGTGCATGTTACCCAGGAACTTTGTCCGTTGAAAGGTGTTCCTTCCGTCAGTGGGGTATCATCCGCTGCTGGGCATTTGTGGGTCTTTTTCCCTTGAGCCTTGATTGATCTTGGGGTCTCATACGAGATTCCGGTTGATGATCATGGCAACATTTTCATGTGAATAATTGCCGACGTCAATTGAGCCGGCTAAATGTTGCCATCGCACTCCTGGCCCCGCCAAGGGCGCCTTGTATGAGTAGATGGCGGATACAGAGTCCTGGGACCGGCATTGCAATGGCTGTGATACATGACAGCATTTCCAGGGCATTGACAATGTATGCGAGCATGCCTCAACATGTTGGAGGCTCAACAAATCCTACTCTCCGGTGAGTAGATAAGGAATTTGATAAATTTGGCAGGGTTGAGTAGGAGAAACTTGCAAGGTGAAGGACTGACTGTGGGGCTTTCTTTACGAGCCACATATGTTACCTGTGTAGTTGGTCAGAGTATGAAGACGTACACAAAGATAGTATGCATGAGCATCAAAATCACAGTGAATTAGACGGAGAAGAATCCATTGTCATGGGCCTTTCATATCGACACCCCTATGTATGAACATGTCTGAGCGAAGACCTGCAAAAGCGACCTGTCACGTCGGCGGTCGGCGGCCTTGTGTCGTCGCTACAGCCTCCGCCGTAGTCCAGATGCGCATCCAATCGAATGCGCAGGGAGGGCGATGCAGTCGGTGGGCACATGCAACTCCAAACGGCGCCAACCTTGGAGTTGTTTACTCTACCCAGCGGCGAGGCTGGTCTATGCGGGGAGCCTTCCACTGGGCCGCCAGCCCGTCCGGACATGTCGTCTTTGCAGTTGTCACGCCTGTGTGGGTCACAAGGATCAGGGCAGAATCGAGCGCATCGCCGCCGCGGTTGCTCTTCATGTTTCATGGGGATTTGAGGGCAGCCGCGGACCTAGGTTTTGGCGTGAAGAACGTTATGTACTTGGCCGTACTCTGTCTGCATGGTGTATTCGCTTAGCATGCAAGCCACGCTACCTAACTTACCATAGGTAGGCAGAACATTCGCCGAAGACAGCGCAAGTAGCGCAAACCTTGTGTAGCCCTGTGCGAATGATGCCGGGGAAGCGACTGAAGGATGCCATGTCCAAGGTCAACTGGTAGAGTAGATGCAACGTAGACGGCGGCTGCCCCGTCGACGTGGGTGGGAGCAATGTCATTGGCGCGGCCATGTCGCCTGGCAGACGGCACTGTCAGAAGGCGGCAGTGAGGGAGTGATGGTCGCCAAGTGCGATTGCAAAGTTTGTTTTGGGACGTGGGCCGTCGTTGCAGTCCGGGCCAGGGGCCGCCCCGTGACATTGACTGTATTGGCAGCTGGAAGGGGGCCCGGGCGCACCTGGACATCACTGGGCCTCTCTCTCGCCCTCGCCTTGCCCTCGCCTCGCCCTCCCCTCGAGGGCCTCTCTGGCTCCCCGCCCCGCCTTCACGGGCCAGCCATTGTGACCAGCGGCTCGTGTCGAGTCTTCGTCTCGCCAGCGTCCCGAGGGCAGCCTGGCCCGCACCACGGGCCTGGAAAACGTCGACTGCTGTGCCTGCGGCGACCAGCGCCCGGCCAGCTGGCGGCAGAGATTTGCATGGCCCCCAGGTCGAGTCTGGGCGATCGGCACGGCTCCTGCTCTAGATTGCCGAGGCGCATCCACATCGCGACCGTCTGCCCAGGTGCCGTAGTGTGCGTACTGTACCCAGGTAGTGTGACTTGCCATTCGCCATTCGCCATTCGCCATTCGTACAACTCTAGCAAGACGGGGTGGGGTGAAGACGCAGTTGCCATTGCATCGCTCGGCCCAATGGCAGCCCCCCAAGACTCCGCAGCTTGCGCCCAGATCTACTGTGATACAGTACTGGTGCTTCGTAATCCCCCAAGACGAGCCGTGAATGCTCATTTCCACCCGCCAGGTTCTTGCTGCTCCACCTGAACCAACGACATCCTGTCCCGTCACCTTCAGCCATTGCACCAGCTCGCGTGGCTACCCACTCCCCTTCACCGCCGAGCTCCAGCAGGCTCCACGCCCGCTCCTTCCCCATCAGGTGAAGTCAGCCCTTCATTGAGCCTGTTATTCGCTCCCAACCCTCCATCACTCGTTACTCCTGCCCTCGCGAACCACCTCTACCACCACGACGACGCTTGTCGCTTGAGAATATCGCCCCAACCTCGCCCAGCCTCACACCAATCGCAACGAGCTGTGCATAGCACTGCATTTGCTGATAGCCAACACCATGGTCTACCCCCTCACATATCGCCGCCCCGAGCGCGTTTCGCCAGCCTCGTCCGCCGTCTCCATCACCGGCGAAACCAAGCAAAAGTCCATCCATGAATCCGTTCACTCTGGCAGCAGTGGCATGTCCCACGGGATCCCTGAAGCTCTTTCCTTTGATCGCATCATCGCCGGTGGAGTCTGTCCAGTGAGTTCCTCGTTTGCGTCTTCACCTCTTGATTACCGAAGTTGTCTATATTGCCTCGTCGTCACTAACCACGCCCAGCCTTGCACTGTCCGGGACTTCATGAATTTTCTCAAGTACATTGAGCTGTCTGCAGAGAATCTGCAATTCTACCTCTGGTTCCGCGATTACAGCAAACGCTTCGATGAGCTACCCAGCAGCGAGAAAGTCCTTTCACCAGAGTGGAGTGGCGACATATCGATCCAAAACGAATTCAGAGCTGGAACCATGTCTGCCAATGCTGATGCTGCAGCTATGCTCCGGGGCACGGATTTTGCGAATGACAGAATGCTCCATTCAGAGAAAGGTAGCAGCAATCCGTTCTTCACCCCGCCGCGCACACCCACTAGTCTTGACAGGCGCGACGAGTCGCTTGACTCGTACGATGACAGCATCATCACTGGCAAGATAGACCACACTCGACGTGCCGCTGGTGCTTTTGAGGTTGCCGGCCTCAAGTGGAAGCCACGTACGTCTTCCTGACTTTTACTTCTCTGTTCGCTTGCCCTAATCAGCCTGGATAGTCACGGTTCAGCCATATCGCGAGGAAGTCAATCGCATCATTTCCATCTACGTCGCCGATGGTGGTTCACGTCAGCTGAATCTGTCATCCAAGGAGCGCACCACCTTGCTCCATGCTCTCCAAAACACCACAAACCCATCGGCTTTCCAAGAGGTCATCACCACAGTAGAGTGGTCCCTACGCTGTCAGGGTAAGCTGTCTAGCTTCTTGAATGAAGCAAAGCATACACTAACAAGGCATCTTCTTTCAGCACACCCCAACTTCATTCGCTGGACCATCTGCAATGGCAACCGTCCTCGGGTCATTTTTGCCCGTGGTCTTGGAGTTGGCGGCATCATCGCTGGCTTCCTGGTCGCCATTGTTCTGACTCTTAGCACTGCAGGCCGTGTTTGGCGCATCATGTCGTTGATTGGCTTCTTCATCGGAATCTCGACCCTGATAGCTGCGTGGAAGGGTATGTGTGTCGTCCTTCACGGTATGCATCATCGCCATCTTCGACCGTGGGAGCTGTTCGCATCAGATGATGAGCTGGAGAACTATGATGCTAAACTTGAGTCGATGGATACGCTCGGGTCGCATGGTTCGAGCAACTCGTGGGAGGACGAACCCTGGGTCGCAAAGTACGAGAAGCGTAACGTTGTTCGGAAAATCTTCGACCGTGAGGTGTGGATCCAGGAACCAGCCCTGCGTCAAATTCAAGACACCATCTTCATCCAGGCCATTCTCGGCGCTCTGGTCATGTCTGCCATCGCTGTCGGCATCTTCTGCGCCATACCGAAAGGTAACTACTTCTAGTCCACGGACCAGGACCTCATGCAAATGTCTTGCCACTGATGGCTACTCGCACAATGTCTGTCACCTACAGCAGCTTGATACCCTAATACCCGCATGTATATACAACGAGGACTTAGTTAGCAACTTGTATCTGAGGAACAAAGATTTCTGGCGTTTGGATGGGTCATGTACAGAGCTTCTGTCTGGGATTTTTCTTTCAATGAAAGGGGGGTTGTGCATCAAAGATTCGTTGATAAAGCTACCCATACGGGACGAGAACGGAGATGACAATCTGATCTATACTGGGGAAGACAGCTCGTCGTTCGTTCTTGTCCAGTGATACTGCCATTTGGACTATGTCGTGAATTTTTCATGGTCTGGTCTGACCGCAGATAGGAGCAGAGATGCGGCACGACGACGTTTGCAGCAAGAGATGCACACAAAGATGATGTGAAGTGTAGGGGCAGTGCCCAGGCGGGCAGTCAGACGCAGACCGCACGGACCGGGTGTGGCTCAAGGTCGAGGCGGCTGGGGCCTCCCCGCCCCCTGCGCCTGGTGGGCAGCCGCGACCCGCTCTCACACCTCCATTTCTGCGTCACCCAGCAGCAGCCACGGGTTTCCAGCCCTGGTGGCCCGACATGTCGTCGCCCTCGTCTCTGACTGCGCCCTGTGAGCTTCGGGCGCCCCCTCTCTCTTGCTATCCTCAGCCCTCGAGCCAAACTTGGTCGCCAGACCACGGCTGCCGCCATGCGATACAGCATCTCGCCCTACGACTACGGATCCCACTCGTACTACGCACCCCGCCCTGCCCCGCGCTGCTCACCACCACCACCACCACCACCGCCGCCGCAGTACCACCGCCGCCAGCATTGTGCTCGACCTTTGCGTACATCGACGTGGCCGCCATCCCCAAGCGTAGAAGATGACGTACGGCAGGGGGCCGACGCCGAGGGCCAGCCACCGGCCAACACACGCGGCACAGTGGACCAAGAGCCGCTGCTCGATGACCTAGACGCGCCCTCCGTGGCCTCGGACTCTGTCACGGACGACCGCCGCTTCGTGCTCGTCTCGGAACCCAGCACCGACGACGACGGCTCCTGGGCACCCGCGACGCAGGCAATGCACAGGCAAAGTCGGCGACCGAGCGTTGCTGAGCGGGGGAACCTAACGCACATCAAACCCACCATAGACCCTCCATCTTTCTTCGCTGAGCGCATCTCGACGCCATATGCCTATACAAGGCCCCAGACAGAATCTTTGGCCTCCGGCGACAGCTCCAGCGATAGCCCAACCCGCCGTCCAAACTCCACCAGACCACCGCCGCGGCCGCGGAACAACACTTTCGGCGACTCAGATCTCGACGCTGACGAGACGACGCGGCTGCGCACCGGCCGCCGCCAGCCTGCACGATACAGTTTCGTCAAGAATGACCTACACAGGGAACATCTCCGCACATCCACGTGTGATACTTTGTCGAGGCCCTCGCTGGCCAGGCGCGACTCTGGCCAGGCGCCACGGCCGTCCAAGCACCATGCCATTACCCAGTCCCCACGATCCTCGGCTTCGTCGCTCAACTGCTCTCCAAAACAGCAGACATCGTCCCCGAAGCTGCCTATTCGTCAGATTGACTCTACACTCTCTCCGCTTCCTGCCATTGATCCATCGAGGCTGCCGCCCCGCCATGGCAGGGTAGAGACAATGCTGGCTCCCACACCCAGTATAGATGTACGTATTCCCTCGCCCTCTCGGCAGGCGAATGCTGCCTTCTCTTTACCATATCCAATCGACGATCGACCTGCCGACGCATTCATGCCGCCCGAGGAGCACTACCAATTCAACCATGCTCCCATCGCCGAGGGCTTGCCAGCTGGACACTCGCCATCAGCCCTACAATCGCCTCATCAAGAAGGCGCAGTATTTCCTTGCGCTACATGTGCTACTATTTTACCCGACGTGCCTTCTCATGCCACTAGCATAAACACGGAAATCATCTACCCTTACGCCTACCTTGACGGCAAGCGGACATTCGAGCCCAGAAGGCGCACATCGTTTGATCTAATGACGTCACTGCCTTCGTGTCCGAGAAGTGCCCCGTCTTATCATGACGACTGGTACAGTTTGCGAGGATACGAAAGCTTTGACGTGTGTCCTACCTGCTTCGACAGCTCTTTCGCCAAATCGTGTTTCGCCAGTGATTTCTCACAATCTCGCCTTTATATGCATCCCACTGAGCGAATCTGTGACTTCAGCAGTCCATGGGTACGCATAGCATGGCTCTTGACCATTAGACAGCGCCTCCAATCGCTTCAGTTACTCTACATGCTCGCAGATATTGCAGAAGACGAGCGACCGTGTCCTGGTGATCGAGAAGTTGGTGCGGAGCGCGTGGACTGGTATGGGATTCTTGACCACAACGAGGGGACACATGTTGCCAATTTTGCCATCTGCTCTTGTGACAAGAACATGCTCGAGGCGCTGTTCCCGATTATGCGAAGATTGTTCACCAGATTGCCCACGAGCCATTCACATGACCAATGCAGATACATCTGTAGTCTTCGGCCCAGCTCCCGCCGCTCGCGGGGTTATCTTGACGTACTTGTAGAGTTGGACGCCGAAGCCCAATCTTTGCTTCAACCGCTGGATGTCAGTCGCTTCGTTCAGCTTGTTCGCGACAATGCATACAAGGGTGAATGTTGTAGGGACAAGGCTCTCATACGCAAACCGTGGCACTTTGCTCCCTCGCTACCTGAGTTCACCGTTTGTGAGGAGTGTTACGATGAACTGGTCTGGCCTGCCATGCACTCTGGGTTCTCGCAGTCTACCTTCCCGTGTTTATTCAATAAGACGTTACAGCTTGTGCCTGGGGAGGATCCTGACTTGGGCTCGAGCTGCTGCTTGTACAGTCCTCGCATGCGGCGTATTTGGGACATCAGTATCCGTAAAGATGATCTGTCCTACCTGACGCGAAAGGCTCTGGAAAGAAAGCGTGCGGAACTGAGCCTGTCGAGAGAGCGGAAAGGCATCATGAAGTGGATGGTAGAAGTTGAGAAGGGCAGTAAACAGTGGGAGCGAGCGAAAAGGGAGCTGACTATCTTGGACCAGGAATGGGCAGCGTGGCAGTGATAGTTTTCAGATTATATAAGCCAAATATATTACCCCCTCAAACGACATGCCTGGTGAGATTCGTAGAAAGCTCGCATTGTTCATCTATATTGATTTGGCACACCACCATTGAGGCTGTTTCGAGGGCGAACGTGTGCTGATGACAATGTTGCTGCGAATATGACGTCACGCTAGATGGGGATTGCGGACTAGGCTAATGGAACGGGGCGAGCAGCGCGAACAAATCTCAGATCACGAATGTGCTAGTATTACCTTCACGCGATAATCAACAACAAGATGTGTTTGTCTTGAGACCATGGATGATACACCTAGCCATCAATAGAGAAGGTATACCCACTCCATCTCAGGGCAACCACAGCAGCAATGGACAACCTCTTCACCATCCGCTCGTCTCCAGGCGAAGGTCTCGGTTCCTTCGCAAATTCAACTATTCTCACTGGTACCCTCATACTCCGAGAAACCCCTTTATTCAATGTGCCCGAACCTCGCAATAACTCCTCCGTAACCACCGCATTCTCGCGCCTGACACCCGCTGAGCAGGGAACCTACCTCGCCCTCCATGCACAGAATCCTTCTGCACACGATAATGCCCTCGTACTGGACATTTTCAACTCAAATGCCTGGCAAACCGGATCCCGCACGTCCATTTGTCCATTAGCTGCCCGTTTCAACCATTCCTGTGTTCCGAATGCCAAGTTTGCTTGGAATCCGCAACTGAGTCAAGTCACCGTGCATGCGGTCATGGACATAGCAGCAGATGCACAGATATTCCTGAGCTACGAACGACCCTACCAGACGAGAGAGGTGCGGCAAGAGAAACTGTTTGTAGCATATGGGTTCAAGTGTGCTTGCTCGGCATGCGCTTGTGAGAATGGGGCTAGTGACGTTCGAAGAGCACGCATGGCAGTGCTGGACTCAAGAATCCGATCTGAAAAGCGACAATTGTGGAAGACTTCATGGCCAAAGTATGCCTTAGAGTTAATTACGCTTTTGAAGGAGGAGAAAATTGTAGGAGAAGCCTTAGGTCTTGCTTACCACGACGCTGCATTAGGATGGAAACGCTATGGACGACTTGATCTAGCGGCAAATTGCGCTGCGTTAGAGTTGAAAATTGTAATTAATTGCTTTGGGCTTGACTCGCCTTGTGTAGACTCTACATTGTCATTTCTACAGACATTACAGCAAGAGAAGATACTGTAAGGATCTAAGTGGCTACGATATAAAGTAGCTAGTGTTAGAACGCAAGGGTTAGTTCTTAAGTATAAATGTTAAAGGAATGTAGATAAGAGGTAATGTACCTTACAGGTAGTCAGCGCACACAGGTAGTCAGCGCACACAGGTAGTTAGCGCACCTATGCTAAGACTCTACTAAGACACTACCTTATGTATTAATGCCTTAATAATAACATTAAAAGACCTCTAATGTACCTTACAGGCATGCTAAGACCCTACTAAAATATAACCCTATCACGCGATATCTTAATAATAATACTAAGAGTGCCTTTAAAGGAAGCTTATGTATAGTTTACGCTCTAGGCTCTTAAATAAAATATAACAATTATACTATAATATACTACAGCTCTCTTTAATATCCTCTATATAATACTAAGTAACTAATATACTAAATAAACCTTATAACGTACCTTATAGGTAGTTAGTATATATAGGTAGTTAGTATATATAGGTAGTTAGTATATATAGGTAGTTAGTATATATAGGTAGTTAGTATATATAGGTAGTTAGTGTAAGGTCCTAGTTATAGGCAATAGTACTTGCTTTACACTAGATAAAATAGTGTAGAGATAGCTGTAGGTATAATACTAATACAAGAATAATACTTATCTCCTTAAGCTACGCGTAAAGTTGCAGGTTTTACGTAACTTAGTTACTAAGATACTAGGCCTAACTAGGGTAGCCTTAGTTTATTGCAACACTATAAGGCATTATTATAATAGGATGTTATAGAATCTCCCCCTCTAGCTACAGTCCCTAGTAGTAACCTATAGCCTTAATAAAAACCTTACCCTATAGGAAAGGAAAAGAGTATCTATAGCTTAGCCTATAAATGCACTCTACAAGCGCTCCTTCTACGTATTACATTTATTATAGGCGCATAGTACGTATGTGTTATTATGCCTCTTATATAGGAAGTTACCTATTTACTTATTACTTAGCTAGTATCTAAGCTCTATGTATTATAAACAAGTAGATACTTTATAGCTGCTTGCCTCTGTCTCTAAACCTCTATAATGTAGCTTACTTATGCGCGCCTTACCTATTAATATAGTTTATTATCCTAATCTAAAATATATTAAGAAGTTACACCTCTATAGTGCTTGCCTATTTAAGTTTAGCGCTCTAGTAAAGCGCGTAGATTAGGTTACCCTAGTTATAACTTACCTATACTACTCTTAAAATATTACTAAATAGAAACGCATATATAATATGCTAGAACACTATTACTATAAGTATTGCGCTAAGGGAAACTAAGGCAGGTACACTAAGGTAAATATTAAGAGGTAGTTTACTTTAGGTGCACTATAACTAATCTTAATAGGTGCCTTAGGCAATAAATAGTTAATTAAATTATCTTTACACTCTCTGCGCTACCTATAACACTACTATTAGTAACGCTAAGATACTAAGAACTAACGCTAAAGTAATTACTATAGGCGTTAAGCTTGCGCGCTACTAGCACTAATTTAACCTAGAGTTCTTAAGTTATAGGCGCATTACTACCTATACTAGCACCCCTTTTAGCATTTTAACTTAGGTCCCTATAACTTTACTATATTTCCTTAGCTTAATCTTTATTAAGCAGCGTTAGATTGCGTCTACTCTTAAGTAGATTATAGTCTATGCATCCTACTTTATAAGTGCGCTTGTTAAGCGTATCTAGAGCGCACGCTAACTAATTTTTAGGCTACTAATAATACTAATACTAATAAGCCTTCTAATAATAACAATAATAATAACTAGGGTAGTGCTAATGCTAGTAATAGTAGTAGAGCTAATAGTAGTAGTAGTGCAGGCATTAACAGTGCTGCGCTAGGTAGTAATAGTAGTAGAGAGTAGGTATAGTGCAAGTATAGCGTAATTCTTTATAAATTATGTTATACTATTCCTATACTTTTAGATACCTATAGGCCTAAGGCTATATCTAGGCTAGAGGCTATATAAGAAGTTATACTTCTTTAGTATATTTCTTATGTATTACTTGTAATCCTTGCTTCCTTTTCTAGTGTAAGGAGCTTAACCTAAGTTTATATTATTAAATCATATTATCTATATTTTTAAAGTCTAAGGCTAGGGTCTAGGTATCCTAGGATTTATTATAGCCTTTCTAGCGAAGTAGGTACTATAGTTAACCTTTTCTTTTCTACTTCCCTAAGATTTTCTCTACCTCCTAAACTTCCTCTCCTTTAGGTATTATATCTAGTAGGAGGGTGTTATCCTCTTCTCCTATCCTATCATTCTAATATTCTAATAGGGAGACGTAGAAGACGTTATAAATATAATATAAGGGTAGAAGAAGTAAGTAGTATACCTGC
>MU006304.1:518149-544154 GCA_010093695.1 Plenodomus tracheiphilus IPT5
TGCTAGGTGCCTTCTAAATAATATTACTATTATTTAAAGCTATAGATAATAGCTAATAGCTCTAAATTATAAACTTTATAATTTAGCTTAGTAGCTTATAGTTTCCTTAAGATAAAAGTAACTAGGTGCTATTTATTATCTTTAAAGAGTTATAAGAGGATGCCTAAGATAGTAAAGGTAGAAGTATTAGTTTCTACTTAGAGAGGACGCTTAGCTTTAAAGTAGCATAAGATAGGCGCACTTAAAAAGTAAGCCTTAAGTATCTTAAAAGATCTATTTATAGTAGGTGTCTAAATAAAGTCTTTATCTCTCTTAAGTAAGTTAGTATAGGGAGTAGTTTTCTTAGCGTAGCCCTTAATAAAACGTTAGTAGAAGTTAGTAAACCCTAGGAAAGATTATAGTTCTTTAATATTAGTAGGCTGTAGCTATTAGGTAATAGTATCTACCTAAGCTAGATTAGCGCATATACCTCGCGTGCTAATAATAAAGCCTAGGAAGTGTACTTTATCTACTATAAAGGTGCACTTTAGTAGGTTAATAAATAATTCTGCGTTATGTAATAACTAAAGTACAGCACATATAGCATGCTAGTAGAGCTCTACTTTATTACTACTAGTATAGATAAGGATATTATCTAGGTATACTACGCATATATAGTCTAGATGCTTAATTAGGGCCCTATTAATATAGGCTTAGAAACTAGTAGGGGCGTTAGTTAGCCTAAATAGCATTACTAGATATTTAAAATAGCTGTAGCGTGTGCAGAAGGCTATTTTCTATTCATCTCCTGCCTTAATCCTTATTCTATAGTAGGTATCCTAGAGGTCTAGGGTTATATAGTAATGTGCGCCTAATAGGCAGTCTAGTGTCTCTCTAATAAGTAGGAGTAAGCAATAATCTTTTACTATAATTGCGTTTAAGCTATAATAATCTATATAAAGGTAGAGGGTTCTATCTTTCTTAGGAATAAATAGGATAGGGGCCCTTACTAGGCTAGTGCTATAGTAAATCTAGCTATTTTATAGCGCTTGTTCTAAGTACTCCCTAAGTAGCTTTAGCTTATATAAGGAGAGGTTGTAGAGCAGGCTATATAGAGGTTCTTTTCCTTCTAGAAGGGGAATAGCATAGTCTAAGGATTTAAAATTTAGAGGGGTAGCAGCTGCCTCCTTACTAAAGACATTAGAATAGTCCTTTAAAGCGTCTAGTACGCGCAGCTCTAGCGCTATGTATGCTTTGTAGACGTAGGCATTATATTCTAAGTTAATGCTAGTAGTCTGTATAACACTAAGAAGTAATAGGTTAAGACCTAATTGTTATATATCTTCTCCTAATTCTTTAGCTATAATAAGCTAGATATTAGCTACTTTATATCCCTATCTCTAAGTTTAAGAGCTATAGTTAAAGTAAATATATCCTTGCTAAAGGAATAGGTTACTAGGTAGTAATAGTAAGCCCTCTTTATTAACACTATACATAGTTATCTGTACACAGTGCTTAACACTAGTATTATTAGTTAAGCGTACCTAGAGCGTATATGCTGCGTAGGTGCTCTATTACTATATCCTAATGTAAGGATCTGAGTGGCTACAATATAAAGTAGCTAGTGTTAGAACATAAAGGTTAGTTCTTGAGTATGAATGTTAAAGGAACATAGATAAGGGGTACTTGGTACTAAGATAGTAAGAGTGCGCTTCTATAAAGAGTATCAAGAAGGTTAAGTAGTAAGAATAATATATTACTTCCTATTATTTAGGTTAAATATAATAAGCTATAGGAGCTTACTGCCTAAGATTATATATATAATAATCCTAATGTCCTATTATCTTATAGAATCCTATGTTATCCTAAGCATAGTACTCTGTAGGATTGTGTAGGACACTGTAGGACACACGTGATATTATTTTACGCTAATCTTCTGCTAAGCGTGTAGGATTACGTGCCCTGCAGGGTAGTGTTATCTATTAGTCCTAATATGCTAACCTTCTTGCTAACTATCTTAAGGTAATCCCTATAATTACTTTGCTACTTAGACTTGCTATGCCCCTTCTATTAGGTTTATAATACTATCCCCCTCTTCCTATCTTTATGTCCCTATAAACTAACTAAATAGTTTCCTATAGTACTACTCATTGTTATTCTATTAGTAATTGCATAAATAGTATTAGTTAACTTGTAATAGTTACCTATTAATATTATGTAAAGAAGGGTCTAGTGTGTTAAATGTTATTATTAAAGAAAGAGTATAGAAATTATTATAGAAATAGTGTAAAGGCGTGCGTGCTAGTAGAAGTTCCTCTTCTAGATTTCTTAAAGCTAGATAAGGAGCTTGCTTGCTTAGAATAACAAGAATTAGAGGCTGATGCAGCAGAGGCAGCAGCGCTTGACGCATTGCTAGCAGCGTGGGGAAAGAAAGATTGTCTTTATAAATAAAAGAAATTACTAAAGCATTATAAGCAGTAATAGATTAATGAGTTAGGGAAGTATATAGAGGAAATTGAAGCGTTAGAGGCTAGGGAAGAGATTAACTGCAAGGTGACTCTTCTAGAGGATAGTATAATGCCTAGGACCTTAGCGCTTAACTAGAGTGCATTCATGCTGTCCCTTTTAGAAGGTAATCTAGGTTTTAATAACTTGTTAGTCGCTCCGCACAATACTATGTTAACAACTATTAATAATTTATAAGGTTTATTTCTAGTTCCTATGTGTTTTCTAAGTTAGAGTATCCTAACTACTTAACTAGGTATTCCTTATTACCTTAGATTCCTTAGTGTGTTATTATTTTTTTAACTTTAAACTTGTTTTCTTCCTAAGGTTTGTAATAGAATGTTATTTATAATAAAGTTAAAGGGTTAGTATATTCTAATATCTTGATGTAGAATCTAGGATGTATTCTAGCGTTAGGTAGAAAGTTAAGTGTGTACATAACTAGTCCCTTCTAGTTCTTGATTAAAAACAGTCTAACTTTAATATAATCTAAACCCTTATTTAGTCGTGTTATGCGTAGATTCTTTGTAAGAAGATACACTTTATCCCCTTCTTTAAGCTAAGGTGCTGTTTTTCTCTTTTTATTAACATGTGAAATGCTGTTGCGTTAAGTAGTCTTAAGCGCTTAGCTTATTTATTTATAAACTTTCTTTAGTTCTCTAGCTATAAGTATAGCTGCTTCTATTTTTAGTAATAGTAATGTCCTTGTAAACAGGTTTAGGTGTTTTCTATAATTAGTAAAGTATAGTGATTTTCCTATAGCTTCTGATACTTTGTTATTATAGGCTAATTGCGTGGCAGGCAATAGTAAAACCTAATTGTCTTGTTGTTAGTTTACATACATCTGTAAGTAGGCCTTCATAGTATAGTTTATTTATTCTATTTGTCTGTCTATTTCTAGGTAAAAGGCTGTGGATAGTTTTTGTTATGTTCTAATAGCAGCAAGAAGCGCAGTCTAAAAGTTAGACGTGAAGAGCTTATCTCTGTTACTAATAATTAATTTTAGAATTCCATAGTGCCTAATAATTTAATTGTAAAAGACATAGGCTAGCTATACTACTATAAAGTCTTTTCTAAATAGTACGTATTCTGCTCCTTTTGTAAATCTATTAATTACTAGCATGATTGCATTATATGCGAATCCTATTACTAGATCTTTTAATAGTAGTAGGTCTATTATAAAGTCCATTGAGATGTCTTCCTATAGTGCTATAGGCAACTCAAGTGCTTGCATCTTACTATAAGGTGCGTAGGTACTGTGTTTATTCTTCTAACAGTCTACACATTTTTAGATAAACTTAGCAACCTTTTCTTTTATATTGCTAAACTAGTAGTTCCTTAAGATAAGTTCTATTATTCTTTAAATGCTAGGGTGACTGTGTATAGGGTTGTTATAGTAGCTTTAAATAACTACTTCCTAAAGTTCTTCTAGTACTTTAGGTGCAATAGTAAGTACTACGCTAATTAATCTAGTAGGTCCTAATAATCTGTCTAGGTTAACTTTAAGGATTGCATTATTAATAATGTTCTTTGTTCTAGAAATGTTAGTTTATTAACTAAGCGCGTCTACTCTACTATTATCTCTTCCAAGTGTATAGATAATCTTAAACTTATATTAACCTAAAAGCTCTGCCTATTGTACTTGTTTTTAATTAAGAGTTTTAGTTATTATAAAGTTTACTAAGTTCTTATAGTTAGTGTAGACTTTAAGGTCTAAGTAGCTTTCTACGTAGATTCTCTAATACTAAAATACATCTACTACAGCTATTAATTCTTTATTGTGTACGTTGTAATTTTCTTTAGGTGCTGTAAATTTCCTAGAATAGTACGCAATAGGGTGCTATTTGCTATCTTGTAGCTGTTTCGCGGCTGCACCTACTGTAAGGTCTAAAGCGTCTATCTTAAAGTGTAATAGTTCTCTGCTTTAGAACTTTAGAAGGGTACTAACACTAGTAGTGCTATACATGCTTCTTTTAAGTTATTAAATGCCTCTTCCTGTTCCTTCTTCTATTCCTAAGCTTGTTCTTTTCTTATAAGCTTTGTTAGCAGGAGTGCTTTCTTAGAGAAGTCTTAGATAAATTGTTAATTAAAGTTAATAAATCCTAAAAATAACTAGATGTCTTTAACAGTCTTTAGTATAGGCTATTCCTTAACTACCTTAATCTTATCTTTACTTATCTTAACTCTATAGATGCTAACTATACATCCAAGGAACTCTACTTCTTCTTTATAAAATTTGCATTTATTAGGTTTAAGATATAAGTTATACTTACTAAGAGCAGTTAGGACTTTTCTTACGTGCTTAACGTGCTCCTAAGGGTTACTTAAATATATAAGGATGTTATTAAGGTATGCAATAATAAATATGTCTAAGTACTCTCTTAATATGTTGTTAATAAGTGCTTAACATATTACTAGGGCGTTAGTAAGACTAAATAGTATTACTGTGTATTTGTAGTGTCTATAGCGTGTTCTAAACGCTATCTTCTATTCTTTGCCTTCTTTTATGCGTATAAGGTTGTACGCGCCCCTTAGATCTAATGCTGTAAAGATCTTTGCATAAGCTAGTTAATCCCTTAACTCTAAGATGTTAGGTAGTAGGTATTAATTCTTAATAGTTATGTTGTTAAGTTTCTAGTAGTTAACACATAATTGTAGCTTGCTATTCTTCTTTAGAATAAAGAGAATTAGGTAGCCTACTAAGGATTCTAAGGGTCTAATAAATCCTTTCTTAAGATTTATCCTAATGTAATCTTGTGTTTCTTTAAGTTCTTTTTCTAATAGTCTGTAGATTGGTCTGAAAGTTAGTTGCTTTCCTTCCTGTAGTGTGATCTTATAATCCTAGGGCTTATACTTAGGCAATGCAGCTGCACTTGTCTCTTCCTAAAAGAGTAACTTAAATTCTTTATACTTAGTGGGGATTTCTAGAGTTACGCATTTCTCTAACACTTTTGCTTGTTAATCTAGTAGACACTTAATAGTATCTGCAAAGTAGAACCCTTTGTAGCTTTAAAGGCTGTTCTTATGTAAAGCGATATAACTAATTATCTTCTTATCTACTATTAATTACTACTAATGCGCAGGTAGGCTTGTAGTTACGTTGTTCCTACAGCACTTAAATTAGAGTTTCTTTAACTTCTAGTTAATTTGTAAGTTATGCTCTATTAGCTAAGGCAAACCTAGCACTAAGTTATGCAACATGTTATCTAACACGTCTAGGTCTATAGTTTCCTAGTAATTCTAGACTTTTAGCTTTAACCCTTTAACCTCCTAGTTAATTATAGGTTAGCCTAGCATATTCTTGCTGTTAATAACATTTACAGGGTAAGGGCTTTGTTTCCTTAGTAACTTTAGTCTAGCTAAGGTTGCTATGCGCGCGGATATAAAGTTTCCTTAACATCTAGAGTTAATTATCGCCTTTAGGCAGAGTCTATTTAGCTCTACTAGGAGCTTAATAAGTCCTGCAGAGTTAACTAAACAAATAGATTGTCTTTTAATCCTAGGGCTAGACGTTTCCCTAAAAAAGTCTAATCTCTATATCTATAGAGTGCTTTTATATTAGCATGCTTTGTACATTTAGAGTTAAGACAAGTATGCTAGTCTTAGTTATAGTAACTTCTATTAACTACTAACTACATCTGTATCACTACGTTAGGGTTATTAAGGTTTAGAAAGTAGCTGCTAGTTTACTTGTCCTAAAGGTACTTAGGGCAAGTTTTATCTATATAGTTATAAGCTTAGTTAGTGCACTAGGCAAACCTGTGTAGGAAGTAGCTTGCTCTAATTTTATCTAAATAATGTACTGCATACTAGTTATACGTGCATAAACTCTAGGACATAACTCTATATTAAGGATTCTAATAGTTATCTAGATAACTAGGTAAGGTATTACTTAGGCTGTATTGTGCGCTCTAGCACCTCTTTTGTGCAGATTATACTTCCTTTCTATACTATTCTAATCCTGCTTGCGTAGTTACCTTAGCCTGTTATTACTAGTATTGTTCTATAGCTTTATCTATCTAGTGCTCCTCCTATTCTTCTTAGGGTAGTAACTGCTAGTATTCTTTATAGGTAAGTTGTTCCTTAAGTTCTTCTTAAATCTTAGCTAAGGTAGCTTTAGCGCTAGCTATTTATTTAGGGTTTCTTAACTTTCTTAACTCTTGTGTTGCCTACAGGACACTCTAGGTAGCATCTCTAGCTTGCTCCTAGAGTTCCTTCTAGTTTTTAATAAGATAGGTCTAGATGTCTTGTGTTTCTTAGAACATTTATTAAATAGCATTATAGTGCTTTTTCTATTATGTGTTGTATGCGAAAGGTAAGGCTTTCTAGTGCCTAGACTTAAACCTTTCTACCTTCTTATCCTTAGTAAGGTATTCTGTAGCAGAATTATACTTATTAGTATCTAAGGTTTCCTACTAGAGTAGGCCTTTCTTAGCTCGTGTTAATTCTTCTTCCTGGTTAAGTACCTGTATTAATGCGCTATGATTGTTCTCTTTTCTAAGGGCGTTAATGTTTTCCTAAAGAGATTCTTTTAACATGTCTATTTATACTTTCAGGTTTATTTAATTGTATTTTCTAGGGTAGGCCACTTCCTTAGCCTAATAGAGGTTTCACTTAACATTAATGATTTGTTATTTTAATGTCTTTGTCTTAACAAGTTAATACTCTAATTCTTCTACTAGTTGTTGTACATTAGATTAGTATTTCTTTAATTATACGTGTTAGTTAACTTAATCTATCCTTTCTTAGGCCTATTTTAATGCATTAAGCATTGTTTCTTCTTTAGGGTCCTTAAGTTTAGATTTAGATAGCTTAATTAGAGCTTCCTTCTAGTTATATTATTTAGGCATTTCTAAGGGGTTAGTTAAGACTTTAGGAATAGGCGTTGTCCTGTCTGTTACGTCTAGTTTAGTAAGTAAGTCAAGCACAGTCTACTTGTTATCTATAGTCTCCTAGGGAGTCCTATAGCTTACTATGTTAATTTAGCAAATAACTTTATTCTTAGATCTATAGTCCTTGATTATGTAGCCTTCTTTGCTATAAGCATAGCAGGTGATCATTTTCTTATTATTAAACTGTTTTTTCCTATAATTCTTCTTAGGCTTGCCTTTTACTATATTATTAATATGCATTAGCTTATAGCTATAAGTTTAGTAAACGCCCTAGGGTTAGGGTTTATATAGTTGTTGTTGTTACCCTTAGTTAGGTTAAGTCCTTTGATGACATCTTAGGTTAGTGTCCTGTATAGGTGTCCTAGAGTAGCTTTGCTCTACGAGCGCAAGCTTGTAGAGTTTGTTGTTAAGACAAATGGTTTCTTTAATTAAGCTATTAAGGGAGTTAACATAGTAACTAGTTCTTATAAGCTTAGCTTGTATAGCTAGCTTAAGCCCTTGATAGTATATACGCATTAGTGCCTAATTATCCTATTTAAGATATTCCTTGCACTGCTAGAATTAAGTTGTGTAGTCTATAGCAGAATAAGTTTGTTAGAGGTTCTGTATCTTTTGTTCTGCGATAACTAACTCCTTAATAGGCAAGAAAACTTATCTAATCTTAGGTTTAAACAAGTCCTAGCTCTCTATTAATTTATTATTAGTGTTGTTATTAATATTCTTATCTATATATTTCTTAATAAAGGGTACAATCTACTTCTTAGCATCCCCTCTCATGTAGGTAGATGCTAGCATGACTTAGTTAACTTTTTTAACGTAGTTATTAATATAGAAGTATCAGTCCTATTAGAGTAGCTAGGATTTAAGCTTAGCTCTGTCCCTATAGTAGAGGTCAGGCTAGGCGCCTTAAATGCTGCTGCCTCTAGCCTAGGAGGACTTAGGAGTGTCTATGTTTATGTTACTTATATTTAAGGTGTTTAAAGTGTAAGGATCTAAGTGGCTATAATATAAAGTAGCTAGTGTTAGAATGCAAAGGTTAGTTCTTAAGTATAAATGTTAGAGGAACATAGATAAGGGGACTTGGTACTAAGATAGTAAGAGTGCGCTTCTATAAAGAGTATTAAGAAGGTTAAGTAGTAAGAATAATGTATTGCTTCCTATTATTTAGGTTAAATATAATAAGCTATAGGAGCTTACTACCTAAGATTATATACATAATAATCCTAATGTCCTATTATCTTATAGAATCCTATATTGTCCTAAGCGTAGTACTCTATAGGATTATGTAGGACACTGTAGGACACACGTGATATTATCTTATGCTAATCTTCTGCTAAGCGTGTAGGATCACGTGCCCTATGGGGTGGTGTTATCTATTAGTCCTAATATGCTAACCTTCTTGCTAACTATCTTAAGGTAATCCCTATAATCACTTTGCTACTTAGACTTGCTGTGCCCCTTCTATTAGGTTTGTAACATTTGCTAATGCGTATAGGGATCTAGTTTAGGTTATTACTTTTACATTTATTAGTATAGTAGCCTACCTTTTAGCATTTAAAGTAGGTGACACTATTCTTTTCCTAAGGTAACTTATTTACAGGAGGGGGTAGCTTCTCCCCTAACTTCTAGTCCCTATACCTTGTACTAAACTTAGGGCGTGTGTTATAATTGTGCGTTAGGGAGGGTTAGTGCAGGTTTTACTTAAGTGTAGAGCCTAACGCTATTAGATCCTCCCTTATTACTAGTATTTAGTAATAGTTAGTAATTACTTATTATATCTCTAGTCTTAGCTTTAAGAAAAGGTGCTAGACTCTTTATTATTCTATGTAAGGAGTAAGTTAGTCTTCTAAGACTTTAAGGTAGGTAGTAAAGGAGTAAACTATTTAGTCTTTACACTATATTGCCTAAGCGTGCGTTGTAGCTGCTTCTAGCGTGCGATTAATAGGATTAGAAAGCAGGTTAAGTATATATGCCTTAAAATACAGCTAGGTTAGTGCTGCGTTAATTACTCTAAACGTGCGCTTAAAGTACATATACTATAATTCTTATAGGTCTCCTACTAGGTACTGTATAGCCTAAAGAACCTTGTCCTTATTATAGCAGAAAGTCTATGGGAATAGTAGGAAGGCTCCCTTATATAAGCGAAAGAATTCACAATGTTCTTTAAGGTTCTTTCCCTTATATTCTGCTAGATCCTTTAGTTTTAGCATGCGCTTTAGTTATAGTAGCATAAGCGTTCTTAATGCGCCTCGCTTATGCGCACTGTTAATGGCCTTAGGGGCTTCTTCTACTGTATTCCTTGTTAGGGCTAGGGTAATGTCCCTTTCTTAGTCCTTAAGACGTAGGATTTCAGCCTCTAGCTCGCGTAGGCGTTGTAGCTTCTAGAGTTTATCGCGTTTTTTCTGCGTGGCTTAGATGCGCTTATCTAGCGTTAGAAGCGCGTTAATTATAGGGGTTTAGGGCTCTTCACTTAAGGGGGAACTGTTTGCTAATTCCTCCCTTAGTAGCAGGTTAATAGGGGGTTATTGCATTTTTACTAGTAGTACCCCTTAGCTATTTACGCGCGTAGATAGAGCTATCTCTAGACTATTAGACACGAAGTATTATTATGTAAGGTCCTAGTTATAGGCAATAGTACTTGCTTTACGCTAGATAAAATAGTGTAGAGATAGCTATAGGTATAATACTAATATAAGAATAATACTTGTCTCCCTAAGCTACGCGCAAAGTTACAGGTTTTACGTAACTTGGTTACTAAGATGCTAGGCCTAACTAGGGTAGCCTTAGTTTATTGTAACACTATAAGGCATTATTATAATAGGATGTTATAAAATATTACTACGTAGTTCTATAATATTAAAGTTAACCTAAGAGGTAATCCTAGATAGGCTCTAAATAAGGTCTAATAGGAGTCTATTAGGAATAGGCCTTAAATCCTCTATTTCCTATACTCTAGGGATAATAATATAAGATATACTTATTATATTACCCCCCTCCTTAAAATTAGATAGTCCCTATCTAAGGTCTCTATAAGGGTCCTAGAACCTATCTAAACCCTATCTAGCTTAAGTCCTATCTTTTTCTAAGATAAATATAGCTTTTATATTTACTATTTATTAATATTAATATAGTAATACTTAGTTAGTAGGTATGCTAGTAGCTAGCATATATTAATATAAAAGTTTAATCCTTCCTTCTCCTTCTTATATACCTTATCTCTATTTATAAGTTACTTACTATTATTCTAATAGTACTTCTTTTATACTCCTAAAGCTAATATATAACAGCCTATATATAATGCCTATTCCTATACCCCTTAGAGCTTTAGCTAAGGCCTATTATAGTATTTATTTATATATAGTATAGGTACTAGCTTAGAGTATATTTATTAATTATTATTTTAAGTTAGTAAGCTTAAAGAAGTATATATATTATACACTTTAAAATAAGAAGTATAAGCTAGTAAGCCTTAGTATCTAGTCTTTATATATTTAACTAACTATAATAGGTGCCCTAGTATATAGGATTAGAGTTTATAAAGCTTAATACTAGACTAGAGTAAATAAGGGAGGTTAAGGAGGAAGAGAAGGTAGCTCCTATCTTAGAAGAGGAGAAGGAGGCCTAGGAGGTAAAGAAGAAGAAGCTCTAGGGGGAGGTAAAGGAGTTAGTAGTAGTCTTATTAGTCTATATACAGGTAGTAAGTATATAAGCTAAAGGCATAGAGCCTACTAAGCTACTCCTAGTAAACTACTATACTATAATAAAGTAGAATTAGGTCCTAGTAAACCTAAACTAGACCTTAGTAGAGGAGGTCTATAAGCTAAGGGATAAGGTTTAAGCCCTCTAGAATAACTTAGAGGAGTAGTAACCCTTCTAGTTATCTAGTAGTCCTAAACCTACCCTAAAGCCTAAAGATAAGAGTAAAGAGAAGAAGAAGGAGGTAGTTCTTTATAAACCTAGTAGTAGGTTTATAAAGAAGATAGAGTTAGTACTATTATTACTAAATAGTAGTCTTAGTTATAGAGTCCTAGAAGCCTCTAATTTAGATGTAAGCCTAGATAAGGCTATAAAGAAGTAGGTTTATAAGGGCTCTTATACTTATATAGCCTTAAACTAGTAGTTCTACTAGGCTTTAGAGAGGGTCTTAATAGTAAATATTAGTTCTTTAATATCTTATATAATAGGTTAGCATAATATAAAAGGTCTATACTTATACCTAATTATCTTATAGTAACTTAAGATTATCTATGCCTTTTTCTTAAGCTATAATCTATTTATCTAAGGCTTATAGAGGTCTAGGTATAAGGATCTAAGTAGCTATAATATAAAGCAGCTAGTGTTAGAACACAAAGGTTAGTTCTTAAGTATAAATATTAAAGGGACGTAGATAGGAGGTACTTAGTACTAAGATAGTAAGAGTGCGCTTCTATAAAGAGTATTAAGAAGGTTAAGTAGTAAGAATAATATATTACTTCCTATTTAGTAAGGTTAAATAAAATATACTATAAGAGTCTATTGTCTTTATTATATACTATACTATATAAGAGTAATATAGAAAGTAGTTAAGATTCTTTTAAAGTTACTTCTATTTATTATTTTTATAGTTATACTTTTCTTTATTATCTGCCTTATAATATCTAAAAGTTAATTAGTTTCCTAGTAAGAGTTAATATAGCCTCCTATACCTGCCCTAAATATAGATTATGCTTAGAGCCTAAGGATCTATAAGAGCTTTAGACTACTACTAGTTATTATTAAACCTAAACCTACTTTAGCATTTAAGAACTATAGGGACCTAAGGCCTATTAAGGCAAGTAGTAATAAGGAATTAATCCTACTATAAAAGCTAAAGTAGCTTACTATTCCTCTATTAGATAGTATAAATTATATAATTATAAAGGCACTTATACTATTAGTAGAAGGATAGTTAAGGCTTATATAGCCCCCCTTCCTAGTAGAGTATATCTCTAGCTTTAATAGTACTAAGGTTATAGTATTTATTAAATGCTATAAAGTAGTTATAAGTTACTATAGCTTCTCCCTAATAGAAAGAGTCTAAAGAGTAATTACTTACTATAAGGAGCGCTAGAAGTAGATTATCTAGTACTCTCTTAAATATTAGTTAGCACTAGTTATATAGGACTAGGAGACTCTTAAGTAAGCTCTCTAAAAATAATTTAGGAATAATAATAGTTACTAGTAGGAGGAATAGATAGACTTCTTTAAGCAATAGCTTTATAACTATTAATTAAGAGATTATCTAAATATCTAAGAGTACCTTAAGAAGTTCTAGATTAGGGTAGAATACTATATTATAGTAGAGATAATTAATAAAGACTAAAAGGGGTACTACCTTATTAAAGGACTGCCTGTTTATAATATAATAAAGGTTCTTTAGAAGTTTAACCTCTTAATAAAATATTATTAGGACTTTAACTTTAAAAAGATTAGCTCTTACTTACTTGCCTAAATTAAGATTAAAGAAGAGGTAAAGATGCTAAACCTAGTAGAAGTAACTTAGAAGCTAATACCTAAGTAAGTATTTATACTAATAACTATTAACAGCACGTAGATAGCAGCCTAATAGCTATTTATAGCACCTCTAATAGAGCTAAAAAGAGAGTAGTTACCTCTAGGAGTACTAGCTATAAGGAGTAAGGTTAACTAGCTATTAGATAAGCTATTTTAACTTAAACTTACTAAAGCTAATCTTATTTTAGTGTAGAGGAGTATCTATTATAGAACCCTTAGGTATAGGTAGCTTAACGCCTTATTAGGGTAAGAAAATGTATTAGGTAGAAGTAAGGTTATAGTAGAGCCTGTAACTAAGCCTCCTTACCTAATAGACCTTTAGACAGCTATTTATCTATAGTTATCACGTGCCCTCTTACTAATTATCTATCTTACTAACTGTTTATTAGCTATATCCCTATATATTTCTACTATATTTCCTCCCTTACTTAAATACTTAAGACCCCTTTAAGTGCTTAGGTCTACTAGAGCCTAGGTGTAACTATACTATTTACTACTAGAAGGTTAGTAACCTATTATAAGGTATTGTTAGTGTGCTACTAAATAAACGCCTAAAACCTAAACACTAATAATAAATTACTAAATCTATTAGTCTCTATCTCTTACTTAATAGCTTTCTTAATTTTTATGCTATCTTATCCTGTACTTATTTACTTAATATCCTATTAACTAGCCTCTAACTCGCCTTTACTATAGGTTAATAGCTAGGCAACAGCTATTATTAGTTAAAATGCCTCTAAATAGTCTCTAACTTGCCTTTACTACGTGATTCTTTAACTAAGCCTTATAGTAAAGGCACAGGTAAGTGCTAGGCCTAAGGATCCCTATAGCTATAAGCTCCTATTAGTCTATATAAGGTAGCCCTTTTAACGCTTCTACCCTTCCTTTTTCTCCTCTACCCTCTAACAATTATTTATTAACTGCCTCTTAATCTTACCTACTTTATACTATTCTTGCTTAATCCCTTCTTATTTGCTATAGCTACTATTAATAGCTAGCTAGGCAGCACTGCTATTAGCTCTCTTAGAGGTAGGGGTAGTAGTAGTAGAGGTAAGAAACTGCCTAGTAATAGAGGTCTAGGCAAATACTACGCTGCTAGTAGTAATACCTTCTTAAGGCTCTAGTTATACAATCTATCTACTATAAAGGAGTTCCTAGCTTGCTAGTATAAGTTCTTTTTAGTGCCTACTATTATCTCTTAAATATATTTTACTAATTATACTTTTTAGTAAATAGCTATAGTTAGAAGCTAGTAACCCTTAACTTTGCTTGCTACTTAGCTCACTTCATCTAGCAGCTGCAGATGCAGGGTATTCGCTTAGGTCCCTACCTTTAACTGCTTGCAATCTATAAGGATAATAATAAATTATACTTATTGCCTGTCTATTTGCGCTTAACCTAGGACATAACTACTTAAGAGTTCTTTAGGCTAGGTACTACTTGCTAGTACTATAATATAAACTTAGAGGCTTGTAAGTAACTTATATATCTAACCTTAATTAATTATTGCTAACATGCGTAGTGATTTAATAGGCTACTGCTAGAAACTATATCTAGACTAGAGATAATTACTATTGCTGCTGCTATAGCTATGCTTAAATATTCTTTAGTTCCTACGCTTAATCCTACTACTAAGGCTAGCTACTTAACTTTAGTGCTTGTAATAAGTATGCTATAAATAGTAATAGTTCTAATTACTCCTTTACTAGTAGCTCTTCTTATCTTTATTTACTATGCCTAATATCTAATTATACTGCAGACTACTTTTTAAACACCTCTTAGGAGCTTTTACCTAGCTTAGCTAAGATTAAGGCTACTACTTTACTTACTTAGCCTCTTTATCTAAACTTCCCTTTACTAAATAATAATTATTGCTGTACTAGTAGTAGTTCTGCTAGTTCTCCTAGCTTAGGCTCTCCTTAGTTAGGTCCTACGCGCTCCTAACTCTCTATTACTAGTACCTTAGCTAGCAATAGTAGTAATATAGTGCAGAATGCTAGTTAGGGTCCCTCTTACTATAGTCCTTCTAGTTCTGTTTTAACTCCTACTTAATAGCAAGATAATAACAATTCTAGTAAACCTAGCTTAGGCTTAAGCTCCTTCTAAGGCTTCTCTCCTTAAGTCTATTCTCTAAACATTACTTAGTACTTCTATACTATCTAACTAATTATACTTGCTGCTAGTATCCTAGTAGCACTATTATGCTTTTAGCTTTTCCTACTACTTCTCTCTTAGTCTAGTAATAGTAGTCTGCTTAAGCTTTTAATAAGCTCCCTCTTCTTATAGGGTTTCTGCACCTATACTAGCTACTATTAATTACTTGTTAGTATGCGTTCCTAAAGGCTTTTAACAAGTTCTTCTTCTTATAGATTATTACCTAGAACAAATAAGATTCTGCTTCTAATCTTTAACTCTAATGCTTGCTTATAACTGTAACTAACGTTTATAGCTTACCTACCTCTCTCCCTTACTTAAAGAGATTAGTCTACTAATTAGAACCTAGCTACTCTAACAAGTTATTGCTAAAGCGCTTATACTCCTCTTAATTAAACATTAGCTTAGGTAGTATTACTACTTAAACTCTTATTAGTCCTCTCTTATTTTATTCCTAAGCTTCTACTACTTCTTCTATATCCTACTATTAATTTACTTTAGTTAGGTTATCCTTAGTCCTAGGGTAGAACTTTCTAAGGCGTTTACTAGGTGTGTGCTACTAAAAGGGTGTCCTATCTAGATCTATAAGCTTATACTATCCTTTATTTCTAACAACTATAACTTAGTAGGGGCCCTTCTATCTTAGCTTAAATTTAGACTACTAGGACATATTAAAGTCATTTAGTAAGTCCCTAAGAAGAATAAGGTCCCTAATTTCTAGTTACTTATTTCTAATTACCTTACTATTCTTAAAGTAATCCTTGTTAGTAAATCTTAGTTAGACTATCTAGTTAATAGCTTCTTTTAGGGCTATATCTCTTTTCTAAAACTACTTTACTTGCATTGCTAGGAGTAATAGGGTATTAGTAACAGCATCCTATGGCAGGGTTTGCTATATAGGGATTAAAAGCTTAATTAAGAGTATATACTTATATCTAGAGATAAGGAACGCTAGTATTTTGCCTATAGCATGTTTAACAGTTACTTAGTTAGCCTATAAGGCTAGTAAAAGGTTATTAACCTAATTTCCTATTATCCTTTTTAGGGCTGCTACAAGTACCTTATGTCCTCGCTTAATTAGTCCTTGTCCTTAGGGGTGAAAAGCACTTAAAACCACTCTACTAATTCTAAATTAGCATTAGAGATCTTTAACTAGGCCTTGATTCTTAAGGCCTCTATTATAGGACATTTTAACAGTAACTCCCTATTAATAGAAGATACTATTCTAGATAAACTAAGTAACTAACTTTAAGTTATTAGTCTTTAAAGCCTCTGCTTCTAGGTACTACGAAACGTAATCGCAGGCTACTACTAGAAAGGATTTACTAGCCTTACTACTAGGCATATATACTACATTAATTATTACCTAGGCCTAGGGCATTAATAGAGGTTTAGTAGGATAGAATAGTTCCTTTAGCGCTTAATTACTATATCTTTAGTAAGCACTATAGGTCTTAACATGCTGCTTCACGCTCTTATACAGGCCTTTCTATTAGTACCTTAACTAGACTTTTTACTAGGTGCCTTCTTTGCCTTAGTGTCTAGACTCCTTATAAAGCGCTGTAAGGATCTATTACTAAAGGTTTTTATTATTAATAACTCTTTAGAGTAGACAGCTGCCTAAGGGTTATATAAATAGGTGTTGTTCCCTAATGTTATATTGCAGTGCTTTCTTCTTAAACTTAACTAGATCCTAGCTAGAGAGGTGTTTAGGACACTGTTAATAGAGGACCTATTAGGCAATTATCTAGGAGTCTTCTAAATAGGTTTTGTCTAGTAGTACTTAGTTAAATAAGGTGTCTACTACTATAAGCAAATACTACACCTAATTAGTTATTAGAATGTATAGGTGTAGGGAGCTAAGTGCTATATTAATAAAGCTATTAACCTCTTCCTCTGTTTTAGCTAGAGGCTGCTAATTGTCTTCTTCTAGGCGCCTTAAAAGCGCGTTAGCTATAACGTTCTTCTTGCCTAGGATATAAATAATATTAAAGTCCTACATGTTTAGGTAGGCAAGCTACTAAGTTATTAATAGGCTAAGTAAATTAGTAGCACTCCTCTGTAGCTAAGCTACAAGTATCTTTAAATCTATTTTAACTATAAATTAGATATTATATAAGTATGCTCTAAACTTCTTAATTGCAAGTAGTAGCAACTTACATTTATACTTTCTAGTATCCTAGTTTCTTTTAGCTATTAACTATACACTGCTTTTAAATTAGATTACACATTAATAGCTATTTAGGGCTACTTGCATAAGATTACCTCCCTATCCTTTCTTTAATCTGTCTATAGCTAAGATAACCTATTAAAGAGGTTCTAAATAGTTAATTAAAACTAGGGCAGGTAGTAATATTAAGGCAGCTTTTAGTTAACTTATAGATTCCTAATAGGCATTTAACTATACCTATTCTATATTCTTTCTTAGTAGCCTAAATAGTAGTTCTGCTATAGTAGTAAAGTCTATAATCTACACTTAGTAGTATACGCAGATCCTATAAAAGGAGTAAACTTCCTTTAGGTTATAGTATTCTAGCTAGGAGATAATCTTTGTAACCTTTTATTTGCTAAGATATTAGCTAAACTTGTTAATCTTATAGCTAATAATTATTATTAAAGTGTAGTAGAAGTCTAATTTATACCCTAAAACTATTGCGCCTGCCTGCTTAATATCTGCAAGTACCTTATTAATATTTACTAGATATTTAGTAATAAACCTTTAGATCCCTAGTTCTACTTCCAATCCCTAGTAGTTAGTCTTTAGTCCTTTAATGCAGATATTATCTAGGTATAGCATACAGACCTCTAGTATATACTCCTAATAGATCTTTATTATATATTAAATAAACTTAGCTACTAAATTAGTTACTCCTATAGGGAAGGTGCATTACCTAATAAGCCTAAGTAGAGTATAGAAAGCTATAATATCCCTTAATTAAATGTTAAGCCCTACTTGATTATAGCTAGAGAAGAAGTTAGTTAGTAATATTATCTAGTAGCTAGCAAATTCTTCTATAAGTTTATTAGGGTTAGGTAGTAGGTTAGCATTGTAAATAGTAACCTTATTAATACGCTAGGCATTATTAATTAGTTAATAGTCCTAATCTTTCTTTACTATAAGGAAGTAAGGGTTCTAATACTAGCTCTTATAAAGCTTAAGAGTCCCTTAATCTATTCTAGTCTAGATTATCTTAATAATAACGTCTTAAAGCTTCCTTAGTATAGAGAACTAGGGCACCTGCTATGCCTTATAGGGAATAGTGTTAATTGTAACTAGAGGCATAACCTTATAGCTTACTTAGCTAGATTCTCTAAAGTCCTAAGCTAGCGCAGGCTCCCTTTAATAGAGTATTTCTAGCAACATTTCTCTTTCCTTAGGCAGGAGTTCTTTTAAAATCTTTATCTCTAATATCCTCTTAGGTGTTAGTCTCTAGTTCCTAGGAAAACTAGTATATCTTAGCTTAAAGTAAGATTAGTAGGCTGCTTTATCTAAATTTTAGTTAGGCACTTACTTAGCTTTTGCTCTTGCTTTCTAGTTAGTTCTACTGCTAATTATTTAGGGCTCTTGTCCTAAGTTATTAACTAGTTCTACCTTTTGTCCTTTCTGCTTATATATTATATTAACTTAGATTATTAGGTATACCTTGTCCTTTGTTACCTAAATGCCTATTAGAGGGCTATTTAACTGTTCCTTTTCCCTAAGGAAGTCTAACTAGAAGTCTATAGTAGAGCAAGTAGAGTACTTATTACCTAGCTCTGAAACTAAATCCTAAAGTATTAAATAATAAATCTTTCTTATAAGGTCTTTATAGGCTACTATATAAGTATTACTATTATCTTAGAATATAATATTACCTAACTAGTCTTTACTAATAGTACCTATCCCTATCTATACAAAGTAACAATCCCTAGTTAGAACTATTAGTTTTATCTTTACATTCTACAAGAGCTATTTAGCTATAGATAGCATACTACTATTGCTAAATAATAACTAAACTAAGTTCTAGGTAGGTTAGACTAGCTTTTAACTATCTTTTAAGGATACTAAGCTAGCATCTACATCCCCTCTACATTTCCCTCTAATTAGACTATAATACCTCTTACATTAACTTAATTACCTTTTATATAAATAAAATAGGTACTTAATTCTTTATCCTTACTAAAAATTTAATAGAAGGTAAGGCTATTTATTAAGTACTTAAGGTAGGCTTAGGCATCTATAAGGAAAGGATTGCCTAGGATAATTATGTTAGTGCATTTGCTAATTACAAAGAAATTAGTCTAAATAGTAATTACTCCTACCTTAATAGGTACTCCCTATATAATGCCTATAAAGCTACTAGTTATACTATTTGCTAATACTATCTTTATATTCCTTATCTTCTAAGGGAGAGTTAATATAGGCAGCTATGCCTAGTCTATAGTCTCTCTCTAAATAGTATTTAGCTCTGCACTAGAGTCTAGAAGACTAATAAAGTGCGTATTACTAATACTAACTAGTACTTTTAGGCAATCCCTTTAAATATGCTTAACACCTGCTTGCTTATTATATTTCCTTTGCTTGCTAGTATTAAGAAGCTCTATGTTATTCCTAACGTCTTCTCTAAACTCTTAGATGTTTGCCTCTATCTAACTAATCTTAAGGTCTAACCTTATTATCCCTGTTAGGCTTAGATACCTAGAGATTAACCCTGTTAATAAGGCATTAATAAACACATAATTAGGAACTAAGTAAGAGTTTATAGCTAAATAGTCTCTAAGGACTAGTTAAGGGTCCTTATCTTTATCTTTATCTTCTAATTATTTATTAGTAGATAAGCCTGTAGAGTTAGCTTATAGTGTAAGTTCCTTCTTAAGATCTTCCTTAGTAAAGGTATTTTAGAAGAGCTTCTTTCTAACTTTACTTATGTTGCTAATAATAGCTCTAATAGGCATTGATATAGGTATAGTTAGGATTGCTTAAATAACCTTATTAGTGCTACTTAGTATCCCTTCTATAAGGTAAACCTTCTTTAGTACTATATATCTCTTGTCTCTAAGGCTCCTAAAGGACTTTTCTAGTATGCTATTAAGTATAGTCTTATCTATAGGCTAAAAACCTAATAGGTCTTAGTCTTGCTATACTCTCTCCCTTGCAACGCTCTAATTACCTTTTAGTTAGATAGTCTGCTACCTGTCTACAGCTCTTAGAATCTCTCTTAGTGCACTTATCCTTTAATTAATTATTAGCTTCTAAACCTTTAGTACACTAAGAACCTTCTTGTTAAGTAGCTTTTAGTTTAATATCCTTTGCTAAATCTATGCTGCTAAAACCTCCTGGTTATTGTAGCTTATAAGCTTATTTAAAGCTTCCTAGAAGGCCTAGTAATCTTCTACTAAGATTAACCTAGATAAACTATTAGGGAATAGGCTAGCTATTACTATATTATTCTAAATTAGGTTTAGTTGCAGGTTCTGCTTAGCCTATAGAGCAGTCTCTAAATATAGATTACTATCTTGTTTTATAAAGTGCCTCTTGATTTCTAATAGTAGGATCTCTCCCTAGTTACTGCTTATAAGTCCCTATACTCTTTCTTATAGGTATTCCTTTATGCCCTAGTGTAGGCTCTAAAAGTTATTGCTCTAGTAACACTATTTCTTTTTAATTAGCTAAATAATCTGTAGGCAGTTTCTTTTAATATAGCTTATCTTGTAGTAGGCCTAGTAGTCTTCTATCTATAGCTAAAAGCTTTGTAGGGGCTACTATCCTCTGCTTATCTCTTATTAACCTAGTATCTAATAACTAATTAGCTAGTAGCTAGTTAGCTATATAATTAGCTAGCTCTTACTTAATTACTTATTAGTAGCACTCTAGACGTAGGACTTTACTAATTAGTTTGCAAGGAGCTCGTGTTCTCTTAGTGTCTAGCATACTAAAATAAGGTTAGCTTTAGTAAGTTTAAGCTAAAATAGCTTGTCTGATAGCTAGTTAACCTTACTCCTTGTAGCTAGTTAACCTCACTCCTTGTAGCTAGTTAACCTTACTCCTTGTAGCTAGTACTCCTAGGGGTAACTACTCCCTTTTTAGCTCTACTAGAGGTGCTATAAATAGCTATTAGGCTACTATCTGCGTGCTGTTAATAGTTATTAGTATAAACACTTGCTTAGGCATTAGCTTCTAAGTTACTTCTACTAGGTTTAGCATCTTTACCTCTTCTTTAATCTTAATTTAGGCAAGTAAGTAAGAGCTAATCTTTTTAAAGTTAAAGTCCTAATAACATTTTATTAAGAGGTTAAACTTCTAAAGAACCTTTGTTACTTTATAAACAGGCAGTCCTTTAATAAGGTAGTACCTCTTTTAGTCTCTATTAATTATCTCTGCTATAATACAGCATTCTGCCCTAATCTAGAACTCCTTAAGGTACTCTTAGACATTTAGACAATCTCTTAATTAATAGTCGCAAAGCTATTGCTTAAAGAAGTCTATCTGTTCCTCTTGCTAGTAACTATTATTATTCCTGAATTATTTTTAGAGAGCTTGCTTAAGAGTCTCCTAGTCCTATGTAACTAGTGCTAACTAATACTTAGAGGAGTACTAGATAATCTGCTTCTAGCGCTCCTTGCAGTAGGTAATTACTCTTTAGACTCTTTCTATTAGGGAGAAGCTATAGTAACTTGTAACCTCTTTATAGTATTTAATAAACACTATAACCATAGTACTATTAAAGCTAGGGATGTACTCTGCTAGGAAGGGGGTCTGTGTAAGCCTTAACTATCCTTCTACTAATAGTGTAAGTGCCTTTATAATTATATGATTTGCACTATCTAATAGAGGATTAGTAAGCTACTTTAGCTTTTGTAGTAGGATTAATTCCTTATTACTACTAGCCTTAATAGGCCTTAGGTCCCTATAGTTCTTAAATGCTAAAGTAGGTTTAGGTTTAATAATAACTAGTAGTAGTCTAAAGCTCTTATAGATCCTTAGGCTCTAAACGCAATCTGTGTTTAGGGTAGGTGTAGGAGGCTATATTAACTCCTGCTAGGAAACTAATTAACTTTTAGACATTATAAGGCAGATAATAAAGAAAAGTATAACTATAAAAATAATCTTAACTGCTTTCTATGCTGCTATAATAATATAAAGGCTAATAATTACCTTATATAACTACTAGTTACTATGTTCTAAAGTGCATAACTATTGCACTAATACTTAGTTAGGATAGTAATATTTAGCCTTTTTAAGGTAGGCCTAATGCCTTAACCTTATGCTGCGCTGTTACTCTGTACTAAAGGTAAACTATTACCTTTAATAAGCTATTGTATCTTCTATTATTTAGCCTAATTACTAATTAGCCTGTTCTCCTTTTCTTTCTTTTAGGGTCTTTCTAAAGCCCCTTTAAACTATCTTGCTTGTTGCTAATTTTATTTTAGTCTCTAAACTACTACTCCCTAGATTTCAGATCATAGGAGTAGATAGGGTGTCCTAATAAAAGGTAGTCGCTGCTATCTTAAGGCTAAGTGCTAATAGGTTAAAAGCTCTTTAGTTGCTTATGTAGAGGAGTATCTATTACAGAACCCTTAGGCATAGGTAGCTTAACGCCTTATTAGGGTAAGAAAATGTATTAGGTAGAAGTAAGGTTATAGTAGAGCCTGCAACTAAGCCTCCTTGCCTAACAGACCTTTAGACAGCTATTTATCTACAGTCATCACGTGCCCTCTTACTAATTATCTATCTTACTAACTGTTTATCGGCTATATCCCTATGTGTTTCTACTACATTAGTACGCTAGACACTAAGAGAACATAAGCTCCTTGTAAACTAATTAGTAAAGTCCTACGTCTAGAGTGCTGCTAACAAGTAATTAAGTAAGAGCTAGCTAATTATATAGCTAACTAGCTACTAGCTAATTAGTTATTAGATGCTAGGTTAATAAGAGATAAGCAAAGGATAGTAGCCCCTGTAAAGCTTTTAGCTACAGATAGAAGGCTACTAGGCCTGCTACAAGATAAGCTATATTAAAAGAAACTGCCTATAGATTATTTAGCTAATTAAAAAGAAATAGTGTTACTAGAGTAATAACTTTTAGAGCCTATACTAGGGCATAAAGAAATACTTACAAGGAAGGGTATAGGGACTTATAAGTAGCAATTAGAGAGAGATCCTACTATTAGAAATTAAGAGGCGCTTTATAAAATAAGATAGCAATCTATATTTAAAGACTGCTCTATAGGCTAAGTAGAACCTATAACTAAACCTAATTTAGAATAACGCAGTAATAGCTAGCCTATTCCCTAATAGTTTATCTAGGTTAATCTTAGCAGAGGATTACTAGGCCTTCTAGGAAGCTTTAAATAAGCTTATAAGCTATAATAACTAGGAGGTTTTAGTAGCATAGATTTAGCAAAGAATATTAAACTAAAAGCTACTTAATAAGAAGGTTCTTAGTGCGCTAAAGGTTTAGAAGCTAATAATTAATTAAAGGACAAGCGTACTAAGAAAGATTCTAAGAGCTATAGATAGGTAGTAGACTATCTAACTAAAAGGTAATTAGAGCGTTATAAGGGAGAGAGCATAGCAAGACTAAGACCTATTAGGGTTTTAGCCTATAAATAAGACTATACTTAATAGTACACTAGAAAAGTCCTTTAGGAGCCTTAGAGACAAGAGACCTACAGCACTAAAGAAGGTTTACCTTGTAGAAGGGATACTAAGTAGCACTAATAAGGTTATTTAAGCAATTCTAACTGCACCTGTATTAATACCTATTAGAGCTATTATTAGTAATATAAGTAAAGTTAGAAAGAAGCTCTTCTAAAACACCTTTACTAAGGAAGATCTTAAGAAGGAACTTGCACTACAAGCTAACTCTATAGGCTTATCTACTAATAAATAATTAGAAGATAAAGATAAAGATAAGGACCCCTAACTAGTCCTTAGAGACTATTTAGCTATAAACTCTTACTTAGTTCCTAATTATGTGTTTATTAATGCCTTATTAATAGGGTTAATCTCTAGGTATCTAAGCCTAATAGGGACAATAAGGTTAGACCCTAAGATTAGTTAGATAGAGGTAAACATCTAAGAGTTTAGAGAAGACGTTAGGAATAACATAGAGCTCCTTAATACTAGTAAGCAAAGGGAATATAATAAGTAAGCAGGTATTAAGTATATTTAAAGGGATTACCTAAAGGTACTAGTTAGTATTAGTAATGTGCACTTTATTAGTCTTCTAGACTCTAGCGTAGAGCTAAATACTATTTAGAGAGAGACTATAGACTAGGTATAGCTGCCTATATTAACTCTCCCTTAAGAGATAAGGAATATAAAGATAGTATTAGTAAATAGTATAACTAGTAGCTTTATAGGCATTATATAGGGAGTACCTGTTAAGGTAAGAGTAATTACTATTTAAACTAATTTCTTTATAATTAGTAAATGCACACATATAATTATCCTAGGTAATCCTTTCCTTATAGATGCCTAAGCCTGCCTTAAGTACTTAATAAATAGCCTTACCTTCTATTAAATTTTTAGTAAGGATAAAGAATTAAGTACCTATTTTATTTACATAAAAGGTAATTAAGTTAACGTAAGAGGTATTATAGTCTAATTAGAGGAAAATGTAGAGGGGATGTAGATGCTAGCTTAGTATCCTTAAAAGATAGTTAAAAGCTAGTCTAACCTACCTAGAACTTAGTTTAGTTATTATTTAGCAATAGTAGTATGCTATCTATAGCTAAATAGCTCTTGTAGAATGTAAAGATAAAACTAATAGTACTAACTAAGGATTGCTACTTTGTATAGATAGGGATAGGTACTATTAGTAAAGACTAGTTAGGTAATATTATATTCTAAGATAATAGTAATACTTATATAGTAGCCTATAAAGACCTTATAAGAAAGATTTATTATTTAATACTTTAGGATTTAGTTTCAGAGCTAGGTAATAAGTACTCTACTTGCTCTACTATAGACTTCTAGTTAGACTTCCTTAGGGAAAAGGAACAGTTAAATAGCCCTCTAATAGGCATTTAGGTAACAAAGGACAAGGTATACCTAATAATCTAAGTTAATATAATATATAAGCAGAAAGGACAAAAGGTAGAACTAGTTAATAACTTAGGACAAGAGCCCTAAATAATTAGCAGTAGAACTAACTAGAAAGCAAGAGCAAAAGCTAAGTAAGTGCCTAACTAAAATTTAGATAAAGCAGCCTACTAATCTTACTTTAAGCTAAGATATACTAGTTTTCCTAGGAACTAGAGACTAACACCTAAGAGGATATTAGAGATAAAGATTTTAAAAGAACTCCTGCCTAAGGAAAGAGAAATGTTGCTAGAAATACTCTATTAAAGGGAGCCTGCGCTAGCTTAGGACTTTAGAGAATCTAGCTAAGTAAGCTATAAGGTTATGCCTCTAGTTACAATTAACACTATTCCCTATAAGGCATAGCAGGTGCCCTAGTTCTCTATACTAAGGAAGCTTTAAGACGTTATTATTAAGATAATCTAGACTAGAATAGATTAAGGGACTCTTAAGCTTTATAAGAGCTAGTATTAGAACCCTTACTTCCTTATAGTAAAGAAAGATTAGGACTATTAACTAATTAATAACGCCTAGCGCATTAATAAGGTTACTATTTACAATACTAACCTACTACCTAACCCTAATAAACTTATAGAAGAATTTGCTAGCTACTAGATAATATTACTAACTAACTTCTTCTCTAGCTATAATCAAGTAGGGCTTAACATTTAATTAAGGGATATTATAGCTTTCTATACTCTACTTAGGCTTATTAGGTAATGCACCTTCCCTATAGGAGTAACTAATTTAGTAGCTAAGTTTATTTAATATATAATAAAGATCTATTAGGAGTATATACTAGAAGTCTATATACTATACCTAGATAATGTCTATATTAAAGGACTAAAGACTAACTACTAGGGAGAGGAAGTAGAAC
>MU006304.1:553061-569671 GCA_010093695.1 Plenodomus tracheiphilus IPT5
TGCCATCACTCTATCCGCTGCCATCAGCGCCTAGCGCCTGATGTCTGTTCTTGGCGTGATGGCGAGTCACGTGGTCACCGGGCGTTCTTTCGCCGACCACGTCACTCCGGCCTTTGGGTCGCAGGAGACGCAGACGGCCTGCTCCTCCACCTTGCGATTCCGTGTTGTTTGTAACATAAGGCTAGCAAATCCTTTCTAGTAGTAGCCTGCGATTACGTTTCGCAGTACCTAGAAGTAGAGGCTTTAAAGACTAATAACTTAAAGTTAGTTACTTAGTTTATCTAGAATAGTATCTTCTATTAATAGGGAGTTGCTATTAAAATATCCTGTAATAGAGGCCCTAAGAATTAAGGCCTAGTTAAAGATCTCTAACGCTAATTTAGAATTAGCAGAGTAGTTTTAAGTGCTTTTCACTCCTAAGGACAAGGACTAATTAAGTAAGGATATAAGGTACTTATAGCAGCCCTAAAAAAGATAATAGGAAATTAGGTTAATAACCTTTTGTTAGCTTTATAGGCTAACTAAGTAACTATTAAACATGCTACAGGCAAAATACTAGTATTCCTTATCTCTAGATATAAGCATGTACTCCTAATTAAGCTTTTAATCCCTATATAGTAAACCCTGCTATAGGACACTATTACTAATACCTTATTACTCCTAGCAATATAAGCAAAGTAGTTTTAGAAAAGAGATATAGCCCTAAAAGAAGCTATTAACTAGATAGTCTAACTAAGATTTGCTAATAAGGATTACTTTAAGAATAGTAAGGTAATTAGGAATAAGTAACTAGAAATTAGGGACCTTATTCTTCTTAGGGACTTACTAAATAATTTTAATATATCCTAGCAGTCTAAATTTAAGCTAAAATAGAAGGGCCCCTACTAAGTTATAGTTATTAGAAATAAAGGATAGTATAAGCTTATAGACCTAGACAGGACACCCTTTTAGCAGCACACACCTAGTAAACGCCTTAGAAAGTTTTACCCTAGGACTAAGGATAACCTAACTAAAGTAAATTAATAGTAGGATATAGAAGAAGTAGTAGAAGCTTAGGAATAAAATAAGAGAGGACTAACAAGAGTTTAAGTAGTAATACTACCTAAGCTAATATTTAATTAAGAGGAGTATAAGCGCTTTAGTAATAACTTATTAGAGTAGCTAGGTTCTAATTAGTAGACTAATCTCTTTAAGTAAGAGAGGGAGGCAGGTAAGCTATAAACGTTAGTTACAGTTATAAGTAAGTATTAGCGTTAAAGATTAGAAGTAGAATCTTATTTATTCTAGGTAATAATCTGTAAGAAGAAGAACTTGTTAAAAGCCTTTAGGAACGCATACTAATAAGTAATTAATAGTAGCTAGTATAGGTATAGAAACCCTGTAAGAAGGGGAGCTTATTAAAAGCTTAAGCAGACTAGTAGCACTAGACTAAGAGAGAAGTAGTAGGAAAAGCTAAAAGCATAATAGTGCTACTAGGATACTAGCAGCAAGTATAATTAGTTAGATAGTATAGGAGTATTAAGTAATATTTAGTAAATAGACTTAAGGAGAGAAGCCCTAGAAGGAGCTTAAGCCTAAGCTAGGTTTACTAGAATTATTATTATCTTACTAGTAAGTAGGAGTTAAAATAGAACTAGAAGGACTATAGCAAGAGGGACCCTAACTAGCATTCTGCGCTATGTTGCTACTATTACTAGCTAAGGTACTAGCAATAGAGAGTTAGGAGCAAGCAGGACCTAACTAAGGAGAGCCTAAGCTAGGAGAACTAGCAGAACTACTACTAGTACAGCAATAATTATTATTTAGTAAAGGGAAGTTTAGATAAAGAGGCTAAGTAAGTAAAGTAGTAGCCTTAATCTTAGCTAAGCTAGGTAAAAGCTCCTAAGAGGTATTTAAAAAGCAGTCTATAGTATAATTAGCTATTAGGCATAGTAAATAAAGATAAGAAGACCTACTAGTAAAGGAGTAATTAGAACTATTACTATTTATAGCACACTTATTGCAAGCACTAAAGTTAAGTAGCTAGCCTTAGTAGTAGGATTAAGCGCAGGAACTAAAGAACATTTAAGTATAGCTATAGCAGTAGCAATAGTAATTATCCCTAGCCTAGATATAGTTTCTAGTAGCAGCCTGTTAAATTACTACGCATATTAGTAATAATTAATTAAGGTTAGATATATAAGTTACTTATAAGCCTCTAAGTTTATATTATAGTACTAGTAAGTAATACCTAGCTTAAAGAACTCTTAAGCAGTTATATCCTAGGTTAAGCGCAAATAGACAGGTAATAAGTATAATTTATTATTATCCTTATAGATTGCAAGCAGTTAAAGGTAGGGACCTAAGCGAATACCCTGCATCTGCAGCTGCTAGATGAAGTGAGCTAAGTAGCAAGCAAAGTTAAGGGTTACTAGCTTCTAACTGTAGCTGTTTATTAAAAAGCATAATTAGTAAAAGATATTTAAGAGATAATAGTAGGCACTAAAAAAGAACTTACACTAGCAAGCTAGGAACTCCTTTACAGTAGATAGATTGTATAACTAGAGCCCTAAGAAGGTATTACTACTAGCAGCGTAGTGTTTACCTAGACCTCTATTACTAGGCAGTTTCTTACCTCTACTACTACTACCCCTACCTCTAAGAGAGCTAATAGTAGTACTACCTAGCTAGTTATTAATAGTAGCTATAGTAAATAAGAAGGGATTAAGCAAGAATAGTGTAAGTAGGTAAGGTTAAGAGGCAGTTAATAAATAATTGTTAGAGGGTAGAGGAGAAAAAGGAAAGATAGAAGCGTTAAAAGGGCTACCTTATATAGACTAACAGGAGCTTATAGCTACAGGAATCCTTAGGCCTAGCACTTACCTATACCTTTACTATAAGGCTTAGTTAAAGAATTACGCAGTGAAAGCAAGTCAGAGACTATTTAGAGGCATTTTTTTTAACTAATAGCAGCTGTTGCCTAGCTGTTAACCTGCAGTAAAGGCGAGTTAGAGGCTAGTTAACAGGATATTAAGCAAATAAGCAGGGATAAGATAGTATAAAAATTAAGAAAGCTATCAAGTAAGAGATAGAGACTAATAGATTTAGTAATTTATTATTAGTATTTAGGTTTTAGGCGTTTATTTAGTAGCATACTAACAATGCCTTACAATAGGTTACTAACCTTCTAGTAGTAAATAGTGTAGTTACGCCTAGGCTTTAGAAGACCTAAGTACTTAAAGGGTTCTTAAGTATTTAAGTAAGGGAGGAAATATAGTAGAAATATATAGGGATATAGCTAATAAATAGTTAGGGAGATAGATAATTAGTAAGAGGGCACGTGATAACTATAGATAAATAGCTATCTAAAGGTCTGTTAGGCAAGATAGGCTCTATTACAGGCTCTACTATAACCTTACTTCTACCTAATACATTTTCTTACCCTAATAAGGCGTTAAGCTACCTGTGCCTAAGGGTTCTGTAATAGATACTCCTCTACACTAAAATAGACTAGATCCTAAAAGATCTCTAGTTAACTAAAGCCTTTAGGTTTAGAACTTCCTATAACTATGTCTTAAGGATTAACTTTAGAAAAAGTTATATTAGATTACGCTAAGGTAGAGACTAGGTAACTACTAATGACCTAGTAGAATTAGGGGTAATACTAATATCTACTACTATACCTATAACTTAAAGCTTAAGTAAGCTTTATAATACTATAAAAGGTAAGGAGCCTACTACTCCTATAGAAGAGGCTAGGCCTTCTTCTAAACTAACTTATTAATAAGTAGAGGAATAGAGCAATAACAGATTATCCTTAGATAGTTAAGAAATAAAGGAGGAGATAGCTAGGCTATGTGCTAAACTAACCTTCCTTAGATTACAGACTTGTCTAATAACTACTTAGCCTAATTAACCTTTACTTATAATAGAAACCCCTTAAGCTCTACTACCTATCTAATATCCTTTAGCTATTTAATTTGCCTTAGAGACCCCTTTATTCTTCTAACTAGTATAACCTTAGTTATTAGAGCGTACCCTAAAGATTAAAGATCTTAGTAATAGTAGTAATCCTACTTTTAAGCAATAGTAAGCCTCTATACAGGATTAATTAGAAATTAATATAGACTACTACTATAATAAGAGGGCTTATAAAGCTTTAGTATAGGGACATAATTTAAGTCTAGTAAAGAAATACTTAGAACTCTAATACCTATCTAAAGACTATATAAACTACTTCTCTACTACTAAGCAAATAATAGAACTACTTTATTCTTACTTTATAACTAGTAATAAAGCTACTAAAAGCTAATCTACCTTTAACTTATTAACTATAGACTATAATAAAGTCTTTCCTACTTTTAAAGCTTATTTCCTTAGTACTATAATTAGAGGACATATACCTAAGTTAGAATAGTTTTATTACCTATAGATTAAGGTTACACCTAGCTTACGCGTTCCTAGCTTAGGCTTTAAATAATCTTAGATAAACTCCTTTAAACTAATAGTTAAATACCTTACCTCCTTTAATATAGAATAAAAGAACTATCTATTATAGCCTCTACTAGCACCTATATTAACGTAAAATATATAACCTAATATAAAACCTATAATAGACATATTTTAGAAGGATACTATAGAGGTTCTCTAGATATATTAAAGTAGCTATAAACTATTTATGTAAAGGTCTTCTATAGTCTCTTATCTAGTCCCTTCTACGCTAATGCCTAATAGGGCACCCCTAGGGGATTGCTATAACTATAGCAAGCCTAGGCACTTTACTAAGGATTGCCCTATGCCTTACATGTAGTAGATTAAAGTAAAGGAATTAGAGGATTATTATAATGCTATTAAAGAGACTAACTTAGATCTATATTAGGCAGGAAATAACCCTGCCTAGGAATAGGATTCTTAGGCCTAAACTGTTATAATTTATCTAACCTTAACTTAACTAAGCTATTCTTAGGAGCTTACTTCTAAATCAGTTCTATACTATGTATAAATAGACTAGAGGTTTATCTAAATACCTTAGTTAATACTAGTACCTATAGATACCTTTTTCTTAATTTAAAAATAGCTTACTTAATTACTTCTTTACTTTAAACACTAATCTAGAAGCTCCCCTACCCTATTATAGTATAAGGCTTTAAGGATTATATCTCTTTATTAATTATAGAATATATTTAGCTACATCTACTAGTAGATAGATAAAAGATTCTAAATTGCCTATTTATTATATTAGACATTAGATCTTAGGATTATATTATTAGAATATAATAGTTAAAGCACTTTAAAGTCCTATTAGATATAGCGCACTCTTAGTTACTTTAGCACCTAAAGTATTCTACTAGCTACTTACCTATTCCTCCTATACCTATACAAGTACACCCTTATATACTAGAGGAATAAGTAATATAAGATATCTAGCAACGCAACACTTTATAGGATTAAGAACTATACTAGGAAAGACATAGTCCTTAAACTATAGTCTATTACATTTAAAGACTAATTAAAGTACCTAAGTACTAGATATTAGAGACTTATCTAACAAAACTAGAGCCCCTCTAACTTATATCTAAATCTAGTCCTATAGTAATTCCTCTGCGCATTGCGCTTATTTTAGTAAACGCCTTTTATTTTAATTTAAAGAAACTTACTAATAAATTCTTTATAACAAGTCTTTACAAGATTAACTAAATCCTAGAGGACTATAACTATACTAATATATTAGAAAATAACACTCTTGTATAGAAAGTACTACTATCTTGCTATTAGAAGTATTAATCTATATTTAGACTGCTTGTAGCTAAAACCCTTCTAGAATACTATAGCTATAATTATAAGATTATTCTAGAAGAACCCCTTCTAAATAGCTATAGTCCTTTATACAAGTAGAACTAAGAGGAGCTAGAGAAGATAAAGTTATTTATACAAGATAACCTCTGCAAAGGCTTTATTAAAACTAGTTAAAGTCCCTTTACTTCTCCTATCCTCTATATATAAAAGCTAAATAGAGACCTCTATATATATATAGACTACTATAAACTAAACTACCTTATATACAAGGATACCTATCTAATACCTTAGATTAACAAGCTACTAGCTAGACTAACTAAGGCTAAGATCTTTACTAAGTTTAATATTTAGGTAGTCTTTAATAAAATCTATATAGACCCTTCTACTAAAGAGTATACTACTTTTTAAACACGTTACAGATCTTATAAAAGCAAGGTACTACCTTTTAGCCTTTATAATAGGCCTACTACCTATTAACATTATATAAATAATATATTAATTAATTACCTTAATAACTTCTATATTACCTATTTAGATAATATCCTAATCTACTCTAAAAACGCTAGGACCTATAAATAATATATTAAATTAGTATTAGAATATCTATAAACTGCAGGATTACAAGTAGATATTAAGAAGAGTAAATTCTATATTATATGTACTAAGTATCTTAGTTATATCCTAACAGACAAGGGACTAGAGGTAGATCTAGCTAAAGTAGAGGTTTTAAAGAACTAGCTCCTGCCTACTACTATAATAGGTGTAAAGTCCTTCCTAGGCTCTATAGGGTTCTATTAGCAATTTATTATAGAATTTTTATAGATTATAAAACTACTAATTACCCTATAAAGTCTAGTAACGCCTTTTATTTAGATAGAGGATTGCTAGATAGCCTTTAAATATTTAAAGGCTGCCTTAGTAGCTATACCTTCCCTCTGTTACTTTAATCTAGAATATAATATAAAGATTAAGACTAACGCCTCTAATAAGGTAGTAGTAGGAGTACTTCTATAGAAGCACCCTAATAATAGATAGTACCCTGTTACCTTCTATAGTAAGACTCTATCTAGTTTAGAACTTAATTAGGAAATACATAATAAAGAACTATTTATAATTATTTAAGCGTTCTTATACTAGTGTGCTAAACTAACCTTAGTATAACCCTATATCTAAGTGTTTATTAATTACTATTCTTTAGAGTACTTTATAAGTATAAAGGTTCTAAATTCTAAATAAGCTAAGTAGGCTAACGCTATAGCTTTCTATAACTTGAAGATAGAATATATACCTAGGAAAAGTAATAAGCACGTAGATATCCTTAGCTAATAAGAATAAGACCTTAAGGATCTTAAAGAGGTATAGCATAATAACTAGTTAAGAGTGCTTTTAGGCCCTACCTAACTTTATAACTAAATTAACTCTAAAATAGCTTAGACCTACCTTGCAGTAAAAACCTTATAAATTTTAGTAATTACTAGTCTAACGCCCTCTACTACAGGTTATTATCTTAACTTATTAGAACTAATTAAGTCTCTATTATAACGTAATTAGAACTCCTTTAAAAAAGAACGTAGCTAATTACTAAATTTATATTAGTAAACAGTCAGACGGCAAGCCTGCACTAGGAAATTGATGCACCCCAATAGGGTAATCCGGACCTCGCGTACGGCTTTCGCGCTACGCTTGAACAGGGAAATGGCCTCAACGTCCGCCATAAAGAGGCCTCCTCCACCGTTATTTTTCCTCCCTCTCTTCCTACCATTGCTCTCTACTCTAATCCCTTCCGTCCGCACCCCCTCGTCTGCGCCCAGCTGCCGCCCCTTGGCCAACTCGACGCTACTATCCTTCGATAGGCATTTTCCCAAAATCCGCTGCCCGCTCAGAAGAGTCAGGCTGCCTCAACACGGTGCCCGATTGTTTCTTCTTCGGTCCTTATAGTGGTTGACCACTCCAGTCCTCGCACACGCCAAGTCACCCAAATTCACACACCTCTACACTTCTACGCGCAACACAAAACAATCGGACCATTCTATGTGCGGGATGCCTCCCACATTCATTCTGTCTAGGCTCTCCTTCCTTTCCACACTGCTGTCACTCAGAGCTCATCTGCAGTCAAACAAGTAGTGCTCGCGCGCCGCACGGTCTAGCCCTTCACTTAATCAAACTGATTAGCCTCCTTCCCCCTCACTCTGCTTCGGCTTCGCCAGAGCGTCGGCGCTCCAGCGACCCACTGTCTCACGTATGACATGGTCAAGAAAGATCGCATGATCATTCATGCTGTAGTCTCAGCTCTAGTCACTCCGCATCCTGCACCTTGCTCCTTCAGTGGAATACGCCCTCCAACCAGCTCTCTCAGCATACGTCATGCCCGGACGGGCTCTCTCTCTTAGACGCGGTCCTTCACTCACATGAGACGCTAGTCTCGCGCTCAGGGCCTTACAATACTTCGCCATGCATAGCGTGTCTGCAGTGCCTGTAGTGTTGCAGTGTTGCAGTGGAACGAGCAAGGGGCAGAGGTCAGGAGGCTGTCAGCTGGCGACTCGGCGTTGCCGTTGGCGTAGCAAGTGCGAGATAAACTTCACCGTGCCCACATCCTGCTCTAGCCAGAAGGATATACTTTCCGCAATGGCGCCTATGTCTCAGCTCTGGTCACCCGGCATCATCTCTTCCCACCTTCGGTTCTTCTGCGGAATAAGCTCGCCAATCCGGGCTCAGTTATTCGCGTTCTGCTTCAGTTGGGTCCGTCAGCGACGACGCGGTCAAGCACTTGTTGTCTCGATCGGCATTTTAGCATTGGCGTTAGTATGACCTGTGAGGGATTGGTAGAACCTTCTCTGCCACTGTTTTGGCCGAAGGGAGAGCGCTGCCTGGTGAATAGCTTCCATACTCGTGTCTCAGTTCTGGTTTCCCGGCGTCGTCATCCCAATTCCTTCAGTCGAATGGATACTACGACCACTCTCTCGTGTCACTGGTTCTTCTGGTGCGAGACCCAGCGGTATTACGCGGCAAAGCACTTGCATACCGCATGGACGTCGTGACTTCTGTGCAGGGTGCTCCGCCTTGTCTGAGACGCTAAGATTAGATGTCTTCTAGCATGTGCTGCAGCTGATGGTCTGGTGATCGAAAAAAAGCCGGCGATCGAGGGCTCTCTCTCAGTAAGTTTGAAAGAAAACTCAGGGTGGCGCTCAGAGAGTCATGCGTACCCTTCCGCAGCAATATTCAAGTCACGAGTAAGATATAGTTTAATGACGAGGGTCGCGTCAGAGACACCCAGGATGGGCACTACGATCGATTTAGCGTCATTATCCACATGTCTTCTCCCCTGGAAGAGTTGTCAGCTCGGTGAGTTGGTTTTCTATTTAAATCTCGACATACGGTACTGTTTCCTCAGCCAGAGTCCATCAGATCCTATCACAATCTTACAATGGCGACTTTTACTTCAGTTCCTCAGACCACTTCATCTCAGTTCAAACACTACGACCCTACGTTACTCAAGCGTAACAAATCTAAGGCTAAGGCTAGGGTTACGGGGCACACTCTTCGTAGAGATCATACAGAGGAGGCGACTTACAATTTAGGATTGCTACATCAAGGTATTGTTTGCTCGTCAGTCATGTAAGCGACTCGAACCAGACTGACTAATATGTAGATACCGAGGGCGACCTTCACGCCGTCCCCCAACAGCCACTACAGTTCCAGGCAACGGGCCCTATTGAGGAGATGGACTCAGAAATTTGCGATGTTATTGAAGCAGGTCATGGAAGAAGTATGTACGATATCACGTCTGGCGACCGCCACTACCAGCTTGGCTGTGAATTGCTTGACGAGGGAGGAATGGATTACGCCAAACGCGTTGCAACATGGGATTCGGCTACAAACGGGTTGCTTGATGGTAGCAGTCAAGGTAAGTCTTTACGCATGCTGTAGTGCTGGTGTCACTAACGGGCGTAAAATTTCATTTAGTTGACACGGTTGAAGAGCAAGACAGCGCTGCGACCGTTCAGCCTAGCAACAAGGCCTCTGACCATCAGGAGAACAATTACGACCTGACTGCCGGTAACGAAGGAGACCACGTTAGCCAGCGCGAAAATCCTGACGCAGCTGTAAAGAACACCTTCTCTGTAGAGGATATGGAAAGTCCTTGTCATGGTGAGTACCGCCGAATCACTTAATAGGGCCACGTTGACACCATCCGAGAGGGATCATCGGCGGAGGACGGAACGTTCTTTGGTACCATTGGCGTGACAAACATACCGTCTACAACACGTGAACGGTCGAGTCATTCTTCAATTATTAGTGCGACAACAATCAGCCCAGCAGTAGCGACGGACGTTATATTGGAGCCAGAGCCGGAAGACGCCCGTCCAGCCAAGCGCCAAAGGCTGGCTGAGCGACAGGCACAGAGCCCTATGCTCGAGCCTGGATCCACGCCTAAGTTAACGTCTCTACTAAACCTTAGCGGCCAAACTTCCCGTTCTATCCCTAGCCCTCGAGCCGCTGGCCGCAAAGACGATGGTGCCACAAACCTAGTCCTGCCTCCACGCGATCTTCACGATGAAGAAGATGACCACGACGCACAGGTCCAGGGAGCAATCAATGAACTACTGCAGTCAAGAAGATCCAGCTCTTCTTCTGAAGAGATAGAAGGTGAACATAATGTTGTTCGGGATGCCGACAGGCGTGAGATGAATCAACAAGATAGTGTTGACAAAGTTGGGGAAAGCTTTGAGGACAACCTCAGCCACAACAAGGAGGGACTCGGCATCCCTCCAGCGAAGCCTCGACAGCGTGTGGGCAGAGACCGGTCAGCCAAGAGGAAACGCGGGCTATTAAACATTGCTCTTAGACCAAGGTACTACAATACGGTACCTATGAGGGCACAGCAACAAGTAAAACCGAGCCAGCAACGACGAAAGCCGATGTCGGGACGGCCCAGGATCGATAGGGGGCTTCAGTCTTGCTCCTCCCAACCATCCTCTCCAGGCACAACCGCTGGCAATGGAACCAACATCAACTATAGACCTAGCCTCGAGATGTCTTGTGAGATAACCGATCTCACACTCTGCGCTATCCCAAATGGGTCGTCGATCGTGGCAGCAACTGTCCGTTATCGCGACTCAAATCAGTCTCTCGACCCAGTAGCTTTGGGTCACAAGTTCTTCGGCAAACAAGGCAAAGTCATTCGTATGACCCAGCTATCGCCGGATTCGTGGGTACTGCTAGGTTACCGGTGTAACGATAGTGCCCCAGGCTTATGCAATCACGGAAGCTTGAATGCGGAGTGGATGAGCAGTTCCCACAGCGATACTGCTAGTCCTGAAACGGACTCAGACGATGACTGGGATAAAGAAGGCAAGAATGGCGATCAAGGCACAGAAGTATACGGCCGACGAACGCACAAGCACTGGCTAGAGTCAGACGAAGAGCTTTTGCTGTCATTAAAGGATAAGCAGGGTATGGAATGGAAGGAGGTGTGTAAACGCTTCCCAGGACGGTCGCCTGGCGCAGTAAAGGTGCGGTACTACATGTTGCACAAGAAGGACTAGTAAGACAGCTGTGGATACAATGTAATTTTGGCTAAATTTCCTTGTAAAGTTTTAGTAATCTTTAACCCTGTTCGTGTGATAATGTGATGGTGTTAGTCTATATGTCTTTTCCTTCCTTCCTGCGACTTCTCTTCTGGCCCTTGGGCAACGTTTATGCCTCTCATAGCGAGACTTCGGCATGTCCAGCTCTACCAACTACTTGTACTATTGCCTGCCGCGATAAAGATCGCAGCTCCGTAATGCAGGAAGGTTTTATACGACTGTTATGGTTTCTTTCCTCGAAGAGCGCTTGAGACCCTGGCGATATCAATTAGCCTTTCCCTGATTGTTTCACTTGTCTGAAACAGTGCACATTATTGCCTTATGTGCTACCCTGTCGTCCGAGCAGTCTCGTGTTTTTTGTCTTGCATCAGCAGTGGTTAAGCAGGCGGATGAGCAGGCAGACTGTGTAAGGTGTTGGAATCAGGACGGACCGAAGAGCATCATGAATCATCGCAGCGTGCGCTTCACTGATATTGTGCTTGCCCCACTGAAGTATTCAGCAGGTAATTTCATACATTATGTGGAAGAATCCTTCAATCGATCGTGTTAGTGGGTGGTGCGTGTTTCAATAGAGCTTGCAGATTGCCAAAGTAAAGCCTGAGCTTCCAATCCATGGATAGTCCAGGATGAAGGGACCGCTGTTAGCTCTATGCGAAAAGGAGTAGATCTAGAGCTCACCTCGAGCCTTGCGAGCTTTCACCGACCCCAGTTTGCCTGGCACTTGTAGCCACACAAACCATGCAATCTCACGGCCAGACCTGTCTCGTGTAATATTAGCAGACACTGTGCGCTTACCATGCAACTATCCTGTGTAAATGGCATATATAGAGCTTGTTAGGGTCTGCTACAGTACTTTATGCTCAGTTGCAACCCTCAACTATAGTTACATCAACGCGTGAGTTCTCTCTTATATACCATCAGACTAACATGCTAACCTCTTAGGCCTGAGCCACATACCCGAACAGAATTCTGAAGATGATTCCAGTTAATCTGAATGATGTCCACAATATTGAAGCCATGTCTGCTCAGGGATCTCTTCAAAGACCTCTGTCACTACAATCCAAGCCGACCGCCAGCGTCAGAACACCGAACATATCATCAAACGCCTCCCAGATATCCGCACCACCGCCCCAACAAGCTATGGTACCTAAAAACAAATTGCCATCCTTCGAAGACAAGAGTCAATGGCCCATGTGTCAATTCGTGTCCGTTGCCACACGTGGAGGAAAGCGCTGCAAGACTGATCCCAAGGAAAATAAGCATGAGAATCTAAGCAGCGCCCTTCCATCCGATCTCCTGGTGACTTCGCGTCCATGGCAACCTTCAGATTTGGCACCAGCTCCTATGGATCCATCTTCTGGAATCAAGACCTCCAGCGAACCGGTGGATATCAGAGTTCCCGTTCACAATCACCTAAGTCCGTCTGGCACAGATCTGTATAGTATAACAGCTATGGTAGCTAGCCTTCAAACTGTGTTAGCAATCAATATAAGCCTCCCAGATGAAATCCGAACCAAGATTCCAAGAAAAACGTTGCACGCGTTAATCGAGACGCTCACTCAATTTTCTCTGGCTGATGATACGACTTCTGATAACAGAAAAGAAGTGAGTCGGATCTTTGATCGAATTGCACTCTGGGCAACCAAACTGTCAATCGTTACAACTGCTACCTGTGGTAATCCTTTCCTTGGGATATTGAAATATCTTGGTCAGGAGGTCCCGTTAGTGCGTGGTGGAACTACAATCCTGTATGGTGTAGAGGGAGATCTACTCGTGCTAAAGAGTGATAAAGGGTTTGAGAGGAACTACGTAACTGCTTTTGGCATACACAACAGCTAGAAGGGGTACTAAGAACGTAAAGGAGTTTAGGCTTGCTAGATTCCTCTAATGCTGCATGTAATAATATTTGTTGTTTAGGGTTAATACAATATTAACTTTAACACGTTGGTACAGATACTTTGTAGCGCAATACAATTGCCTAGGATATTACAATATTAAGCATTAGAATTTTCTCTGCACTATGCTTGCATCATTCTTTTACATGACATCATTCTAGGTCTTCTCTAGCTAATAGAAAGTAACTCATGCACAGCGCGACAGACCTTGCAGATGTAGGATGTTCGACCCAAATTGATATTTTTCCTCAAGATATACCTTTGAGTCAATACCTGCCGTTACCCGCCTTGAACGATCAAGCACCCTACCCAAACTCCGTGCTAACTTCCCTCCCGGATGATTGCACTGAAACCGAATCTTGATCATCTTTCGGCTGGCTAACGAACGAAGAAACGGCAGGATCTCTGTGAGAGCTGTGCGGCGATGTTGCTTTATGTTGACGATAACTGTTATAGGTTGTTCCAGGCTTTGCGACAGTGGAAGGAAGCGTTGGACGTAAGGTTCCACCTCGGAGAGTCGGACGGAAAATGCGGAAAGATGTAAAGGGCGAAACTCGGTGCGGACCTGCCTGCTGACTTGCATGAAGCTCAGAATGCCTCTTCTATAGTATTTGCGTCTGGTCCCTTGGTACTTCAATGTACAGCCTGATGGTCTAAGGCAATACTCATAAACAAGATTGCGGATTTCTAAAGAGCATTTTAGTTACTTTCTCCAAGTGTATTTTTGCTATACACACCTGCTGGTAACATAAGGAATTGAAGTGGTTGTGTTGCAGTCGTTAATGTGCCAGGAACTCTTTGCCGTTTGCTTCGTCGAGAGTCACCCACAGCACCCCGTTTAAGTTGATGCATGTTGCCTTGAAGAATCAGGATCGTTGCACCAGTCGAGAGGAGTAGAAAGAAGTGAAGGAATAACTGCACCATTCAGTACAAAGGAGACAACGCCGAGAGTATAGAAAGCTGCGCTGTTATGATCTTTGAGAAGCTCTTTATATGTCGTTTGCACGGGACATGTGTATCTAAGCGCACCATAGTACTCAGAACAGTATGACTATCGATCAATGGCTGCATACGAAAGCACGAGGTCAGTCTTACGCGAGACTGGCCGTGAGAGCTCCACATCTACTCCTTTTCGCATGGAGTCAATAGCTGTCTCATCATCCTGAACCTCGTATGACTTGGAAGCCTAAGGCTTTCTTTAGGCAATATCTCCCGCGAGATGCTTGCTCAGCAGATGATTGACACCAGTCACCTACTGTGAGGTAGTCAATTATAATGGGACTTCTTCTACATCAAGGCAAGGTCATGCAGCACGGACATACGAGATGATCTGCTCAAGACTGCGGTGGGGTTGGCGCAGTAATTGGTGAAAGCGCGCGCTGCGATGATTCGTACTGCTCTTCGGTCCGTCCTGATTCCAACTCATACACAGCCTTCGTATCCAAGAGTTAATCATGATGCTGGGCGGAAGTTACAACTCACTCCAAGAGTCCCTCCATTAGCGTTAGGCCTGAAGGTCCACAACAACGTGCTTAAGAGAGGAGGCTCCCCTCTTGGAGTACGTAAAGGAAGCCTCCATACTAGTGTCTGCAATCATTCACTCTATCATAGAATTTGTACTTGTTGTCAGCTTTGTTGTGTGCTATTCAATTGCAGTCCTGTTTACAGCCGTGCAAACGTACCTTGACAGAAGAAATCAATATCAAATGTATTGCGGTCGCGACAATAGCTACTACCCATACTACTAGGTGAATTTTCTAACTACTCCCTGCGGCGCGGCGGTTTCTTGCTTATGGCTTGTCGGCATTATTGCGATCACGCGCGTACTGCCCTAGCTTGACATAGTCATTATGTGCAACCTTCAGGCTCTCGTCGATTCCCATGTAGGACCCCCTCTCCAAGCACCTTATCCTGCTAATATTAATTTCACAAGCTTTTCTAAATTCTGCAGCATTTAACCTATCCGCAGTGGTCAGTGTGGTTAGCATACGCAGTCATGCTGCCAAAAGCAGTAGTCACTATTTTTCTTCAGAAGTAAGTCATCAAGTCAAAGTCCTAACTCCTCTAATTACTTTTAAGGGACTACGTCTTTAATATCATGCTCAGTTATCTTACAATAGAGTCACTGGTGTGTCTCAGTTCAGTCGCCGCTGTGATTTAGGAGCTCATGAAACCAAGAGACTCTGGTGAAAACGATGCGACACCACTCCTGCCAGAATTAAGGAGACTGATACTTAAACTTATTATCACGAATGCGGTTTCGGCGACGATTCAGCTAAGCAGTACCATTATAATTCTTTTGGCCTCTTTCTCATGGTTAAACATAAGCATTAACAGCACTCAGTTACGTGATATCGTCCTTCTGGTATAAAATCAATATCTTCTGTGGCAATTTCTAACACTACGCAGGCATGCACTGCTACACAGTTGCTGAGCTATATATCTTGGTTTCTAGCTAGCTCAAAGCGTCAATTCTGAAGGATAGTTGGTGGACGCAACGAGTTTGGAATGACGAGACTAGGCCCTTTATCAGACGAAGTGTAATCAGGTATGAGAGAAAATACTGTCATTCCGCCGTGGAAGTTTAAGTTACACTTCTAGCTTGAGGACATATGCTTTGATGCCTAACCCTATAATGTCCATCCCTACGTGACGAGACACCCTACATGACGAGACGCTACAGACTCTCCTTGACATAATAAACTCAACAACAGGTTGCAACAATAGATATTATCGGAATAGTAGCCTGAAGGTACAAAGTCTGTCCTCTCCTGGTGTCTCTTAGAAATAGATTCTGCTTACCGTGCAATACCACATTTTGGCATGAGCGTCACGCGACCGCTTCGCTTTGGCTGGCAGTAGGTACGCCGAAAGCTCATGCAACTCGTCGAAACTCTGTCACCTTAGAGCTTGTTGTATCATCATCCTATCCCGAGCACTGCGCTTGAGTTTAAGAGGTTGTCGTGCTTCCGTGCTAATTCCAGGTCCGCCTGCTAGAAGTGCTAGGTAGACCCGCATACCTAGCTTAAAGCAGCGTAGCTGTAATCTATTGCTGCAGACGCTAGACTTGTGGCTGTGTGGCTGTGTGGCGCTTTTGCCAAGCGCTCCAGGCACCCGAAAACTGGTTTAGATTAGGGGCAGGGCTAGGTTTGGAGGCCCTAGCGTGTAGCTCGTGTCAACGTACACACCTAACATCAAAACCGCCATCGTGCAACTTCAAGAGGCAGTGTAATGGAGGACCATAGCTAACGCGAAAGCTTACATGCCATAGAGATAAACCATCGCGCCGTCTTACAGCTCCGCGGGCCCGCCGTTAATCCCTCGTTTAACCCACCACGTCCTCGTATTTCTT
>MU006304.1:571085-583561 GCA_010093695.1 Plenodomus tracheiphilus IPT5
ACGTCAACGCGCAGGGTGGGTGGTACGGCAACGCACTTCAGGCGGCTTCAGCTAGAAGCCGCGAGGCGGTGGTGAGGCTGTTGGTGGACAAGGGCGCCGTCGCGTAAGAACGGAGCTCGGAAGGTTTCTCGAGGACACCACATTGTTCTACTTCCTATAGTATAACCACTGCATAATTTTCAATCAAGCGACCTGCTTATCTGCGCTCACTTTCGTTTGGTGCTACGCCAAGCGAGCAATGGGTAGTGCACTTCCGCCACCGCAAGCAAGCACGAAGGCCGACCCAATGGCGACGGCATGGTACTATTCCATCTGGCTCATTGCTCTCTTACGTGGATTACAGTCGGCCTAACCGTAGTACACGTATGATTTTCAGCGTATAAGTGAAATTGAGTAACAATGAAGATAACGAACTCTACTAATAGCTACTTGCAGATCTAGGAGCTTCTGCGCCTCGTTCTCAGTCACGTAGTTGGAAAGGCGGACTGCAGGCTGTCAGAGTTGACCTCGTAATTTAGTTTAGGTTCAAGTTGCCAGCGTAGATGGTGGTGCCGTTATAAGCAATTATTGTCATTGGCTAGTGCTCTTGCGTCGAACCAAACTTAGACACTGTAAGCACCGAGGATCCCGGCGTAACGATCGGGCCCCCGTAACGATCACCCCACCTCAACAGCAACCAAACTTCAACACCTAATAACTCTACTATTATGAATTCAATTGAGGCTGCGCTTGCAGCTATAGATGCGCTAATGCCTGGAGAAAAGATTAATTATACGCAAATTGCTCAAGATTATGGTGTTGTACGATCTACGCTCACGCGGAGGCACCAAGGCGTTTCAGTCTCACGCAACACCAAGGCAGAAAATCAACAAGTCCTCCACCCACAGCAGGAACAGGAGCTCCTACGCTATGTAGAGCACCTTACAAGGCAAGGCCTACCACCTACAAGGAGCATGATACAGAATTTTGCCTTACAGATAGCAAAGAAAGAGCTTGGAGAGCACTGGGTTGATTGCTATATGCAACGCTACCAGGTTAATCTTATCTCAAGTTAGGCGACGGGAATTGACAGAACACGCCACCAGGCTGACTCAGCCTTGAAGTATAACGTGCAGGGACGGTAAGCTGCGCAGAACAGTATCCTGCGCACCCCACCAAAATAGCTTAGGCCTCTCGTACAGAACCTCTACAACTACATAATTATATTTAATAAGATTACAAGTAGAGATAGATTAGATAGTCCTACACTGAGTTCTGGTGTGTCCTTGTACGTGACATTTGCTGCACGTTGGGGGTGCCCGTGTTCGACTAGGATAGGCCTCACGTTGGTCACGCTCATGGACACCCCTTTCAGCCTCTCTGACCCGCTCCTGACCCTCCTGGGCCTGAAGGACACCTCCCTGAGCTATATACTGTCTACGCTGTTGACGCTTCTGTCGCTGGCGTTGACTTGAGGCTCGTAGCCGTGTATTCTCCTCAGCAAGGATTGTTGCTGATTGCATGGCAAGTTGACAGCCCTTAACAAGCTGCTTGATAGCCACAGTAGTAGGGCTTGGGACTGGCAACGAAGGAGGTCACGTACAAGTCGAACCTGCTGCTCAAGCTGCGTAGTCGTACGAGGTGTCTTAGCTGTCCAGGTAGCTAAGGCCTCAGCTGCTGTCCCTGGTGGAGACGGCGTCCTAACGACTGTAAGCGACGATAGGACACGCTTAGGACTGAATGGGATAAGCCCAGTGGCTTCAAACCCAGCCCTAATGTTGCCCTCAGACAGGGCAGCTAGCCTAACCCTCTGGTATATCCACAGGAAGTCAAGCTTGTTAACGTGGAAGACGCCTTGGCGGGCAAGCTCAGATACCTCGTGTCCGTACAAAGTCTTTAGTGGGGAGAAGCAGCTAACGTCAAGTGGCTGGAGGAGATGTGACGTATGAGGAGGCATACAGAGGGTGATAATCTTGTTGTCCTGACAGAATTGATTAAACTCAGGCGTAGCGTGGCTGCTGTGGCCGTCAAGGATGAGTAGTCTGTACGCTCCAGCTGTACACGACGCTGTCTGTCTGTTAAAGTGCTTTACCCACTCAAGACCAAGCTCATCTGTTGTCACCCGTTGTTGCTAACAGCGATAGCCCAGTCTGGTGGGAGGTCATGATACCAGCTAGCTTGGTGCAGCTTTCCAGCCATAATCATGAATGGTGGAAGACGCCAGCCAGACGCGTTGATACACTCAATTACTGTTACCTACTCACGATTGCCTGGCTGTACGACTGTAGCCTGACCAATAGTGTTGGAGCTAGTGATAACCTTTGACGTTGAAGCAACTCCCATCATAAAGCCAGTCTCATCAAAGTTGTAGATATCCCCCTCAGGTATCCCATACGCGTTGCGCGTGTTCTGAACAAGCTGAAACCACGCGTTGATTCTGACAGGATCCTCACAGCGAGCGCGCTGGCTGTGGAATTTCCTATTCCACTTTGTCTGAAGCTCTGACTGGCGCTTGACAAAGCGTGACACCCACTTCTGGCCAAGTGGTGGAGGAGGAGGATCTTGGCCGCGTGCAGCAAGCAGAGCGTCTGCCATTCGTCGTACGTCGATGATCTGGGGTGGAAAGCCTCGTCTATCAAGGTCTAGGATCCACTAAACAAGAGACTGCTCTTCAACAAGGCCTAGCTTAAGGTTGACTGACGGAGTCTCAGTCTTTGGCTTGATACCTCGAAGGCGCGTCCGTAACGTTGATTCTGGTACATTAAAGGCTGCTGCTAGAGCGCGTTTAGCTTGATGAGGATTATTCCAGAAGGACGTAATAGCTAGGCTTAGTCTACCTTCCTTTGAAGGTAATACAGGTCGTTGGCGTGGAGTCATGGTTGATGGGATGAGACGCGTTGTACGCGTTTTGGTGGGGTGCGCAGGATACTGTTCTGCGCAGCTTACCGTCCCTGCACGTTATACTTCAAGGCTGAGTCAGCCTGGTGGCGTGTTCTGTCAATTCCCGTCGCCTAACTTGAGATAAGATTAACCTGGTAGCGTTGCATATAGCAATCAACCCAGTGCTCTCCAAGCTCTTTCTTTGCTATCTGTAAGGCAAAATTCTGTATCATGCTCCTTGTAGGTGGTAGGCCTTGCCTTGTAAGGTGCTCTACATAGCGTAGGAGCTCCTGTTCCTGCTGTGGGTGGAGGACTTGTTGATTTTCTGCCTTGGTGTTGCGTGAGACTGAAACGCCTTGGTGCCTCCGCGTGAGCGTAGATCGTACAACACCATAATCTTGAGCAATTTGCGTATAATTAATCTTTTCTCCAGGCATTAGCGCATCTATAGCTGCAAGCGCAGCCTCAATTGAATTCATAATAGTAGAGTTATTAGGTGTTGAAGTTTGGTTGCTGTTGAGGTGGGGTGATCGTTACGGGGGCCCGATCGTTACGCCGGGATCCTCGGTAGCTGCGGAGAAACCGCGGCTGAAACCGTGTAGGGATACATCATCATCACCATCATCATCAGATCGCGTTATATCGGTGCGACATCCTCTCATCGCGACCAGCATGGCCCAAGATAGAAGAGGTAATTGGCCTCAGTGCTTGAAGAACTCAATAAGCTGATCTCATTATGACCTCAACACTACTAGAACAAGTTCTGGACAAGTTCAGATCTCCTATACACGCTCCAACGCACGTTATATCTTAGCATAGGAATTCCATAATGCCTTCTGATAGAGCGTATTGAAGTTTACAACTTAAAGACTTCTTTCAAGAATGACGCTGTAGATCTGTTTGTGGTCAACGTAAAGCCTGGATGGTCCCTCTGCGACATCCTAGGCCTAAATCTCTGTTGATAGGGATTTGAACAGCGAACGGTCGTACTGGAGTCCAGGAAGGGAACACGTGAGGCGACAGCATGTATTGAGGCAGTTGAGGAAGAGTTCCGGCGAGGGAAAATGTTAGCTGTCGTGACTGTGAATTTCAATGAGTTTGAACAAGGACCACTCCACATTCTCCGAGAATGCATCACGGCTTGACTGGAAAAGGAAGGCGACAGTTTACAAGATGGTCTGATGTCAACGCTCACTAATCAACTGTTTAGTATGTACGCCTGAATCAGTCGTAAGGCATTGAAAGGAGCCACATGACACGAAAAGACTGTCTCAGGCGACAGTACCTATCGGTCTGCGCATCCCAGCCGATCTGCGCATCCCAGCCGATCTGCGCACCACATCGACCACGCGTCCAGTCGAAAGTGTGTACTATACATGAACCATTCTTGGCAGGACGAAAGCTTGGTATCACTTTGACGGCGTTCGTTCTATGGGATTCTGTTCTCAGCGGATTGATCGTACGACAGTGCAGAAACAGCGGTAGTGACGTGGAGGGGGAGTTGAGAAAGCTGGCAGGGGAGCATGCTGGGTTCCGCAGCGGACGGCTCTTAGGGAGCGCCAGGAACGGTGAATGAGATGATGTGGCTTGACTAGACCCACGCCAGAATCACTTTCGAAAGGTGGCGGACATCACTGACAACCTTTAAACTCCTGTTGAGGTATCATAGGCTATGTCACCTTGAGCAGTACCAAATAAGCAATTCTGAAAATCTCAAGTATAAGCCTGCTCGTAGCGCTCTCCAAACAGTCATATTGGTTCATTCATCTTTTCTGTCAGAACTAGTCAAACTCTTGGGGCCTTGTTTCCCTCATTGCCTGCTCACAAGTCTGATGTACTAGACTGTTTTATGATCGCTGCATTCAGCCCGGTAAGTCGTGAACATGAAAATTGGCAATGCCGCTCACTAGTCAATTACAATCGCTGACAATTCTCGTGTTGGTAGTCGCTCTACTGTCGCTATGGCAAGCTTGCCTAGTGTTGCCTTTGCGTCATCCCTTGCAGACGCAGCATCTGAGCAACAGCTTGACATTTCCGAATGGTATTCCGCATATCAGAGCTGCCAGTTCTTTTTCCTCGACCAAGCTCAGCATGAAGCCGGCGTGGAAGCTGTTTGTGCCCTCATGAACATCTGCCTGCCCTCCCAGTGGGCAGATTCTCCGCTCTTCAACGTATCAAGCCTCCAAACACACGCCTCCGGTCCTGGCGCGCAAGGCATCTCATCGCGACGACCAGGGCCAGTCTCGGACACGAGAACTCAGCCTGCTGCTGCACGGGTCTCTTTGATCCCTTTTATACGACGTCTTGTCGTTACTGGCATGGATACCACAAGCATCATGCATGGGTTCTTCGGGGATGATTGGAGGCAGGGGGTAGGCCCCATGCATGAGTGCGAGCGAAAGAACTATCTATTTGCAGCCAAGAGCGTGGGCTGGGCAGATGTCAAGTGTCTGTACGACATGTCTCCGCACGAGACGGTCCCGTTCATGAAACCACTTCAGCAGGTGCAACTAGTCGAGATCGAGCGCGCTGAAAGTGCCTGGAGTCGGTGGCTGGCCATGGAAGACTGGATGGTGGGCCCCCGCGCACCTGACGCAGGTTGCCATGAGCAGTAGGCGCGTCGTTCGCCTTCTGCGCAGGTCAAGAGCATGGGTCTTTGGGACGATTTTCGGCGTTCAGGTATTGCTGCTGTGATATATCGCCGCGCAAGGGTGCACGTGTAAGGTTCGCAGACGTTTTGGGTGCTGAGGTTAGGTTAGTTACGATTGAGCACTTAGATAGGTAGTGTTCATGCATGCACCTCATTGTGAGCTAGAATAGTTCGTCGAATGTTTTCAACGAAGTTTCTACAACGCTAGAGTTAAGCTATACCTGCGAATACAGCAGCGTGGTTGGAAGATCATTGCGCCTTCCAGCCAGACACAATACACCCTACATCGTTATTGCTCCACCACGGAGCGCATGAGGTTACAAAGACTGAGTCACCGCCTGTATTTCCTGTACCAGTCCTCATATGTGGCGCTTGAAGTCAATTGATACATGATGTTGTATGGTGATTGAACGCACTCTCATCTGCACATATAGCTGCTAAAATTGTAATCCTTGTTATTAGGGAGCGGGCTCTTCGTGTCCGCGGGCGTTACGCGTCCCACCTCGATACCGAGGGTTATCGTGTCCGTGCACTCAATGCAAGCCGTATGCACGCGCATCACCACAACGGGCCACACAATATTGAGGCTGTAGAGCCACACACAAAAGCAATTACCACTATATAAGGTCTTCCAGGCCGCGCACTGCCATCTCTATAGCTGCCTGGCATTAGATACTGAGGTGAGCCACCCATAATATACTGAATGACTTAGCTTTGATTGCCCAAGCGTTTCATAATGGCGGCATAGGTGAAGGTCACGAACGCCACAATGGAATACTGCCAGCGCAAGAGAAGAGCATCAAGCGCTTTTGCATCGCCTTCAGAACACTTTCCACCCGAACCTTAGATGCCAGCGCAATGCGATGGTGCGAGTAGTCGAATCACAAATCTGCAAAAACGCACATCAAGATGTTTGTGCAGCATGCTGGTTCGCGCACGGACACGCTGGCCACCACGGAACATCTCTACCGGTACGGTAGCAAAGCATTAGTCTGCCGCGGCCTCAATGCCGGCAACGAAACGCTGGCGCACTGTCCACGCACTTTCCACGCACTTTCCACGCACTTTCCACCCACCTACTCGCGACTAATTTCCCCATTTGCGAGCATATCGCCCTTTATCATCGACGCGAGCATCAGTACCCTAGCTTCAGGTATTACTCCTTTTGGAAGGTAGGGCGTGGCGCATAGAATGCAGTGTCAAATATCGTTTCGAAATCCCTTTATGAGAGCATGCACCGAACAAAACGTTGGAATATCTCCGATGTGGACAAAAAAGCTAGTGTTTGATATCTAAGCCATATATAGCTCTAATTAGACTTGATAGTTACAGGCGTGGCACTCCTATCACCAGGCTCGATTCACGCTAGTCCAAATTGGTAATATGCCACTACTAACACAGTGCTATGACGATCCTGCAGATGGAGGAAGCTGCTTTAAAGGATCTAAGATTTGCTATAGTCTGGACACGAAGGAAGTTTACATAAATAAGCTATTACGTATTTAGAAGGGAGGTTCACCTCCGCACTGTTAATCTCATTATTAATCTCATAAAGAATAGCATGTAGACAGCCCCTGCGTAGGTGATAAATAGTAGGATTGCGTACCACGCAGCGCATGTTCCCTGGATAATAATAACTAACCCCTAGTCGCCCGGATAGATAAGTTCATGCCAAGCACATCTCTCCCTCTCTGAGCTAGTGATAACCTTTAAAGACAGAGCTACCCTATATAAGAGCCACTTTCCTTAGAGCCAAATTAGGCGCTAACCACCACAGATTCTTCTTAGAGTATTACCTAACGGTCCTTTGCTTAACTCAAAGCCATACTAAGCTCCTCTGAAGGCGTTATTAGTCTCCTAACCCTCCGCTTTCATACAAGCTTTCTACTATGCTCAGCTAATAATCTATCGCCATATATCACACCTTGTAAAGGAAGGGCGCAAATTCTTGTAAGTTGTAGTGATTGTTGGCTCTTTAATACGTATAAGTTCCTAGCAGTGCGCGTACTTTAGGCCGTGACAGCCTCTAAAGGCCTAAAGGGCAAGCTGGAGCCTGCCTTTGTGTTGTACCTTTAACGCGTGATTGCCTAGAGGCATGGGGGCAGTACTAGTGTGAGGATCTGAGTGGCTACGATATAAAGCAGCTGGTGTCAGAACGCAAAGGTTGGTTCTTGAGTATGAATGATAGAGGAACGTAGGGCGAGGGGTACTTGGTACTAAGACAGTAAGAGTGCGCTTCTGTAAAGAGTATCACGAAGGTTGGATAGTGAGAACAATGTATTGCTTCCTATTATTCAGGTTGAACACAATGAACCATAAGAGCTCATTGTCTATGACTATATACTTGAAGAGGTAGTCCTGATAGTCGCGAGCGCGACGAGCGGTAGTCGTCACGTGTACTATCAGCAGTTGTGATAGTCGCGCACCGAACTATCGGTCACATGACCAAGACACAAAGGCGGTGGTCCTTTGTGCCAGCGCTTCCAGCGTTCTCTTCATAGGCTGATTATGTGGTCCTGTTGCAGGGATCGTAACACCGTCTCCTAATTGTAATTTTTATAAGTTTAACTTTGTATCAATTGCAACTTTGAGTCTCAATCCTTTTCCAATCAGCAGCAATAGTGCTCTTCCTACTAGCCCTTGCGCCCGCTGTGTAACAAGTGCGCCCGTTGCGACCAGACTGCGAGCTCTTAGAGTCGACTAAGCCAAGAATACAGTGCCATGATCTGGGCGAAGTAAACAGCATCTTAATCGTGTTACTCACTGCGCTGCTGTCGCTATAACTTTGACCTGAGCACTGACACGCATTTGCATGAAAACTATCCCTCCGCAATTCCTCCTCTTGCACTTTCTATTCGCTTTGATTTAGCATGTCTTCGCTAAACTGACATCCCCTTACGTTGGGTCCGCGAAGATTGCCCATTCCACGGCTTGAGAGACGCCCAGGTGACGAAGCGCGGTTCGGTACAGCACAGCGCTGCCAAAGGCGCCGAGTTTCAAGGGCATGTGTGAGCTGCCGAGCACGCAAAATGTGAGCTATCCCTTCCCTTATAAGGAAAGATTTGACTACGCAAACCCCAGCAGAGCCACAGAGCAGATTCAGTATGAGCATTTTCGTCACAGAAGAGAAAAAACAGGAAATAGACGAGCTTTTGGAACGAGTATGCCATGGATAGGGCCTATACATGGCCTTTAACTAACGTATTGAGGGCTATGAATGAAGTCTGCGATCCCAACTTCGTCCGTAGGACTGCCAGAATCCTCCGCTCCTGACGGCACTCATGAGGAAGTCAATATGCCTGCTATTGTTAGCTCTATCGAAGACTTAGATGCTCTAAGTGAAGACATGATTCAAGTTGAACAAGTCCGAGCAAATAATTTTGTAGGAAAGAGCTGTGGGTCGCATTGCTTGTGGTGTCTGCAGCGCCAGGTGGTATATCGTATATCCTAAGCAAGTAATGTCTGCATCTAAATGTTCTGTAGATGAGGTGCGAGCTCCGCTGGGGTGGTACGCAGATTGCACAGAGGTTCGCCATAGCGGGCGTTGAGATGGAGCCCACTGTAGGATTTCAAACAACATCTTGTAATTAGCACATGCTTCTAGAGCAATCGCGCGCTGCAAGGTAAGTGTAGCCATAGCCAGGCGGCCCAAATAAGTCGGGTTGACTGCATAAGAATCTAAGATCAGCATAGTCAAAGTATAGCCAATGTAATTACTTCCGGTTTTTCCACACAGCCGGCAGATAGGGCCCTCGATTGTCGATGCCGCCAAGAAAAGCAGCAGTTCATCACTAAAGCGCAACGAGCTTAGCTACGGTAGTAACTTGCTCAGGATATATTCATCCTATACCTATCAATAGTTTAACAAGTTCCCAAATAATTAGTTCCACAAAGTCGTTCGTGAAATGAAGGCTGTCTCAGGCAGGGCTTTCGTGTAGCTCGGCAGCAAATTGTGGTATCACCATTTGAGCAAGAATTTTATGGACAAGACTGAATGTTGACAAAGCCTAGGATCGAGAATTCTATCCCGAGAATATGTACGCCTCCTGAGCGTGGTTGACAGTGTGGTGGTAACTCAGAGAGCGCTATTGGCGTTCCAGTACGCAAGGGTTTTCGCCACGCTTGGATGAACTTTAGCTTGATGAAGGAACAGATATCTACGAGTGGCCATATCTCGTTCAACCCATGCCCCACGTGCTCCTGAGTGCACTGACTATCCTGATGGTTGACCAATTATGACTAGTCTCAAAATCTATAAGAAGAGAAATAATCTCATTCCGCTCTTTTGGATCAAATAGCAGCGGGGCCCACATGAAGGCTGATTGACTCAGCAATATTAATATTGGCACTGTATCTGGTGAACTCTTGCAGGAACTGCATATAGCTCGCGCGTGATCCAGGATCTGGCACTGTGAAGGATATTAATAAGGCAAGCTTACTCTGCGCTTTTTAGGAGACGCACTTCTGTATCCGACCGCTCACCATCTACCTTGCAAACTGCGAACTTAAGACCGGGTTTATAGATGTACAGAAGGAGACAGGAGAAGTGATAGAAACAAAATGCGACTGCTGTAGACTTATTAGTCCTAGATGCATGTGCTTTATGTGAACATACCGTGCCAGTCTGCTGTGAACCAAATTCCAGATAAGGTACTCTCCTCTTGAACAGGACCTGACCACATTGGTTCGAATGCTATCGGCCTATCCCTGCGCCATGTCTGGATCGCATCCCAGTGTTGCTCCCATTGTTTGGTTTGATCGACCAGTTTATCTCGTGCCCGGTTAAGGCAAAACTCGGCCACGCATGCGGCATTCCATGTTGCCTGATTCGCCCAGGCAGTCTCCACTCGTAGCCGGTCCAGGGGGTGTGAGTCTTGTATAGAAGCTGGGGTGGGGCGCAGTTTCAGTGAGGAGTCTAAAGTAGGAAGCTCTTGGTTGATAGAGCCATGATAGAGACTTTGGCGGACATAGACCCAGAACCCAGTCTCACGTAACGTGGGAGCCGAAGGATCAACGCAATGCTGATCTTGAGAACCGTTGAAGACTGCGGAGTAACCTGCCAAATGCCGACCAGTCTGTGGTCCCGCACCCATTTGGACTACATAGCGTTAGTCTAGAAGTCGAAGTGATTAATCTACTCACATGTATCACTGAGCTGATCACAATAGTGTAAGATCACTATAGCACATAAAAGTTTGTCGCTGTGACTTGTGGGGTTTTCGTTGAGGCGGTCGATGAGTAGAGTGATGCATCGCTGATACGTGTCTTTCGCAGTGTCATAGTCTCTACGATGACGAGAGGCAAACGATAGAACTGCATATCGAAGTATGGGACAGTGCTTCACTTCTCTTGGCACCATCAGTGTAAATTGGCGTGACCCATCAGTGCAATCTAGCCAGCGACCTAGATGTTCACTGTAGTAATGTACAAGTAACGCTTCGTCAGCTAAGAGTGGCAACGGCTTCTGTGAATATTGAGCCCCTTCCGCAACCTCGGATGGAGTTTGACCGAGCGTGGGGATGTTGTCGCCTGCACATTCGGCTAAGAGCTGCAAGGCCGGTGAGCGTATACTAATATCCAAGACACCATAGCGGACCACGGGCGGACTACCGGTATTCATCGGGGCAAAATTCTCTGAGATGTTTGTCTGGCCAACTTTCTCATGCTCTTTGATTGCATCCATCTTCTCAACCTCTTTAACGCTGCGCTGGCCGAATCGTCCTGGCGCAAGTGAAAGGCGCTTTTCAATGACACGCACAATGCTTCCTAACGGCTGAGAGACTATTTACGTGGCTTTTTACTGCCTATAGTCAGTTACCAGCAATGCCACATCCGATGCACCAGGCAGAGCAGTACAGCTGCTAACGTTGCGCCGAATGCTTCGCTTTATGGAAGCGCTTTGTATTAATCGTAGGGTTCAATCTTGGCGGTCGTAGGTGTAGGTTGCGAGAAATCAGTGCTTTGTGACTGTTCTCATCATATTGAATGAATATTACGTCATGCAAGCGTCATGATCTTAACCGATCCGAGAAGCGCAAGCAGCGAGTGTGCATATAGTGAGCTTTTCTCCATTACATTCCAATATCAATCTCGCTATGCATCATTTTGGAGTGCAGCAGTTCAGGCGTCATCTAGATGGACGGGTCGGTTTTGGGTGATGGTGAGAATTTACCTTCCACGATCCCGGAATAGTTAGGAGAGCACGCATTGCGTGGGAGATCTACAGGACTCATTGCGCGCACTTAATTTAGGTGGATTTGTCCAGGAGCAGAGATGTGGGCAGGGTTTCTGCTGATTAACAGCCCAAGCACCTATGGTTTTTTCGTTAGGGGCTGATGCTCGCTACGCAAAAGAGGAAGGGAAGCCTTGGGGTTGGATCTACCGTCCCTTCTCAAACAGATCTCCTAGAGCCGTGCAAGTTCGCTGTGCGTGGGATATCTTAGTAACTTTAGTAAGATCCTAAAACAACTAGTTATGTAACTTGTCTTTTTAGCAAGCAGAGAAACATTGTTAAGCTGTAGCCTTAGTTTAAACAATGTAGATAAGATAGCTAAAGATCAGGGATTTACTTTTATTGCTAGCAATGTTAACGATTAGACTGTACTATGTTACAAATGTCCTCCTCGCAACATATATTTATAATTAACACCTATCGCCTTAGCTAATCTATGCTCCCCTATAACGTTTGCATACTTCATTTTCGCAACTTTCAGCACCTCCTTCCTGCTCAGCTCCTGCCCGCGCTGCATATAATTCTCATAACTCGCGTAGTAGGGTGCGGTATCTAGGCTTACTTGGAAATGCGCCATAACCTGCTAGTAGTGTCTTTTGTGTTGTTCTTTTCGTGAAGCTTTGACCTATCGTGCCATTTGGATGGGCGCCTTGCTAGGTTCGAGATTGGTGATTGATTGATTGATTGATTTGATCCTACTCGGTTTCAGCCGCTATTTCCGCAGCTATGCCCGGA
>MU006305.1:0-31084 GCA_010093695.1 Plenodomus tracheiphilus IPT5
CTGGTGTGCATCATCGTAGCGATCTCGATACTGCTTTATCTACTACATCGGTGTCACCAGAAGCGTAAAGTACCGCCGAGTGATGTCACGGAAGATCACAATAATAGTGTACGACAGCTAGCCGAAGGTGAACGTACTTGGTAGTTTAACACGAGATATGCTATAAGATATTATAATTGGCTAGGAAACCCATACAATATCAGGAACTTTATGGTCACGGTCATTCCTTTCAAGGGTTCTTAGTCACCTAGCCTGATTTTGGGACGGTGTCTTGTGATATGCGTGCTCTCAGCAATCACAATACTACAGAGTCATAGCTGTGCGGCAATCAATCATGCGCATAATTTTAGTATCATGTTAAATCCAGACGCTTAGTTTTAATATTCACAAGTCGCTATATGGATAAAACTCGTCTGATCTTATTGGACGTTTCCGGCACGCCAGGTTTTCAGCCAAGCATGCACGGACCTTGGATAGCTTCTCTGGCTAGAAACAGCACTTTGATTCAGAACATGGGGCCGTGAGCAGCCGGATGATTGGCGGTCTCATGGAAGCTGCACATGCAAGAGTAACGTTAGCAGAAATGAAGGCGATGTCCCAATGCCTTGACCATCATTCAAGATACTAATTGTCCTTTGCAGCAGGAGAATTTGTGTGGATATAAGATCTAGTTTGCAACAACTGATGATGTTTAGATTTACTTTAAGATGATCCTTCTTCTAACTTGAGTTCATTTACTATTCCCCTCACCATCTTCTTCTTCCTCTTCTTTAATATAATTCAGCTCTTGAACTGCTCTTACAATTTGTGCTTCCTGTTCTAGAAACCCTGCTAGGTCTCGCCGAATCCAACTGTGACTTGTACCGTAAACAACATCCGGAATATAAGCTATGTGCCAAGGTTGTAGCGGACAGCCATTTTCGTTTTGCAGGCTCCGGAGGTGCTCAATCATATCGTTAATCTCATAGGGCCTATCAGCAGGACTTCTTGCTGGCAGATCTAGGTATAAGTTGAATGCTAGTACTGTATCAAATAGCGAAGCGATATCAATTGGCCTAAGGAAGTAGTAAACATAGAGCAGAATGTGGTCTCTCTTAGAGATGATTGGTTCTGTGTCTGAGAAAGGCGAGGCCATATTCGTGTTTTACGATACACTGAGCGGAAGACTCTCTTTTCTAGTAACTTAGTGCCTTGAAGGTTTCTTAATACGCCCTAAGCACTAAAAAAGCTAGTGCATATAGGATTCAGGCTGATATTCACATGCAACATTCCTATTTGTCCTCAGGTGCATGCAGCGATTGTCATTCGTATTTGAAAGTGCAGTAAATGTGAAGACGGAGCCCTTCTTACTTTTCATGCGCTGATCGAACATATTCACTGCAGCCTCAGGACGACATTAGCTTTTGTCTTGGTGCCTAGTACTGTGGGCATATCCCAAGGCAGAATGATTAAATTACTTGAGTTAGAGCTTTTCTTTCATGAAGTCTCTAGCGTATTGGCCGGGATATTGCTTGGGATTACGTGACCACAGTATATGTTAGCTCTATCCTCTGCCTCATAGTTACTCCTCAATCCATCCTCATTTCTATCTCCAATATAGACTTCCTATACTTCATACTACTACACTATCTCTTTTCAAAAGGAACTCATCCAACCAAAATGGCAATTATCAACGTTGACCACGAACCCTCGACAACGATACCCCCTTGCGGAGCCATAGACATCGACACAGCAGTCAAAGACGGGTACAAGCAACTTCCGGCTCTCCCATCGCCACTTCCTAAGCCGCACCGTGATTTTATGCACTGCAAGCCCTTGGAGCCACCCACCTACCGCAGATTCTCTGTCTTCACGGCTGGCAGCATAGAAATGGGCAAAGCTGTGCAATGGCAATCGCAAATGGCCACCATGCTCTCGCCGCTCCCTATTACTGTCAACAACCCACGTCGTGGCCACTGGGATCCCAATATCACACCTGAAGCCAAGGACGAAGCATTCCGCCAGCAGGTTGAGTGGGAGCTTGCTGCGCTAGAGCAGGCAGATGTAGTTTGTTTCTTCTTTGACATCAACACGAAGAGTCCGGTTACCTTACTTGAGTTAGGCCTCTGGGCTGCGTCAAACAAGATAGTCGTGTGCTGCCACCCAAAGTACTGGCGCTCAGGTAACGTGCATATTGTGTGCAACCGTTATAAAATCCCTGTAGTGAACACGTTTGCAGAGCTTGTTCTAGCGGTTAAGGAGATGCTCGTGCGAAAGGGCTTGCAGCTGGATTTAAATGGGGATCTTATCGGTGACAATGCGCATGTGGAGAAGCCTAGGCCAAAGAAGACGTCGGTCCTTGAGGCTAAGGTTGAGGATTTTGAAAAGCAGATTGCGGCGCTGCAGGTACAGTTGGGACAGCTGAAGGGTTAACAATTTGGCAGAGAATGTGGCGGAACTAAGATATAGCAATTGCTGCGGTGTCGCCAGCCATCACGTTGACACAAAGGCGCATTTATCAGCGACTGGATCAAGAAATTAGGGGTCACATTATCATGTTGCATTCTTATCTTGTATGAAAAGTAGGTTAACGTTAAGTACTTTAGAATCGTATATAGACAGGAAAACAGTCTCTCCTACAATCCCATCAGGATGTTCAAACTGTTGAGAGCATTCCCAATTCGATCCGCTTTACTGAAGTGTCTCTCAGCCTATGATGTCGCAAAGCTCGACTTAGCCTGTGACGGTATACTGAGTCCTGAAGAGCGGGACCAATATCTAAGACCGGTGAATGACTTGATCTGGAATTTGGCAGAAATGTATGTGTTATTGAGAGAGGGGATGCAAATTCTCGTCCTTGGAAATGATATACACGCGCTGGAGCAAAGATTGCACAACACAGAGGAGTATGTTGCGAAATATGGACACAATCGGAAACTACACATTTTCCTAGTTGGAATGTTTCCCATCCTAGGAAAGAAACCTAAGACTTTAGCAAGAATGACTAGATTCAGTGTTGATGGTAATGTCTGCGCAAGTCGCACATTGAAGGATAATTATCAGTTAAGAAGGCTCCAAGCTAGTATGGGTCAGCCTCCTGATACGGGGAAGACGTTCACGATGTCTTTTAACACATCAACGGGTCTAAGCCAAAAAAAAGACAAGGGCCACTGGTTCCATGTGAAGGATGTACCTGATGCAACAATCGATCTGAGAATTTACGTGCCTTGTTTCGAGGATCGAATGTGGGACGAGATAAGACTTCCACCTATGGAGCTCTTACGGATGGCAGGAAATCTCTCTGTGAGCTTACGTTATCATGTGCTGAATTTAGTCAAGCTGTGCATTGGCACGCTTCACATTCAAAGGGCGCACTTGACCGCTGTTGGAATTGAAAAGGTCGATCGGCCATTACAGGGAAGGCTTCTCATCCGCTGCGGAGTTGTGCTTCTTGGCTACTTGTAATTTCTAGGTTTAGATCAAACGTAATAATTAATAAGTGGCTTCCACGGCTCTAATTACCTACTTAGCAATCCTTGTGATCTTAGTATTCATTTCTGGCACGCCAGGTTTTCCGCCACGCATGGGTGGACATTACATTCCATGTGTAACTACGTGGATTAACTATGGGCTTCAGCCCAGTACTATGAAACAATGCCCAGGGTTGGGTCGTGACCCCTCGTCATCTCAAGGCAGAGTAAGTAGTGATCATGACATTTTATGGCAGAATTGTCGTATCTTGCACCCCTTGGCTAGCCATTGACTGTGATGCACTAATCAGATCAGTCAAACTGCAGTCCCCAACCAGCTATCACATGGACCACGCTGCATAACGAAACAAATTCTGCTGCATCTTACATCTATTCAAGACTCCTCCCCTCAAATTGAGCTCAGTCAGTCCGGCCTTCTCAATCATTTTTCTTGAATACTTCTCGATACCAAGCCTTGGATTCCGTGCGCTACGCGAGACCAATGTCATACTCTACATTATCGATCGGAGTCTATGGGGACGGAGAAGACCCAAATCACCGCTCACATTGGGGGTTTCTAATTTTCACCCCGGGGAACGAGGTTGGAAACCTCCTGCACGTACAGTTAATCTCTCTCAAGGATTGATATACCAGTTCGAGATTCGAAGTGGGCACCCACTAGAAAGCCAGACTTGTGAAGGGAGGGTACTTTTGGGTTACATTGAGTCGACAAAGTACAATCAGGTTGTGAAGATCATATCGGAAGAACCAGCACCACGAAATAACAAAGTGAGGACATCGTTGCTGTTGACTAAACGTAATTAACTCTGATTGCTGCTGGATCGGTGTCAAGACTGGATCCTTGAGTGCGTGATTGCACTCGAAGCCGAGGAGTTGCTCCTTGCCGGTACCTCGAGTTGGGTGGCAGAAATCGTCGGGAAGCCTTCTAAGGACGTTGCAGCGGCGGTAGGTGACAGATGGACCGCAACGAGAAGATAGAGATTGGGGCGATTAAGTAGATGCAGATGTACATAAACGTCATAGCCCACTGTATCGTACGAGCGCTCGCTCAAGTTCTAATAGTAAGGCATAAGTATCGTCCGATATCTTTGGGATGATACGGTCAATCATAGAAGACCATACAGGATTCCGAGCGCGGAACTTTGCTTCGAAGTACTCACGTTCGGGTATACTGAACCCCGAAACTCCCATATCCACAATTGCCACCACCACATTCATCTCTAACAGGGCAATTGTTAGCATAAAGGGAGATGTGGTAGAAACAAAGGTAGGCTTACTGTGTGGGAAGGGGTGGGGGAGGAGGGGGAGGACAAATGGGAGCCATGACAAAGGGGGGTTTGCAAGACCAATAACGTGTTTTACAAGCGAGCGCCGCGTACAAGCGAGCGCCGCACCCCACCAAACTTGCGCACCTCTCTCATCTCAACGTACAATGGCTCAACGCAGCGTCGCTCTATCAGCTTCAAATGAAGCAGACGTTCAGCTTGCTATATTATCTATTAATTCTCACCAGGTACAGAGCAATCGCAGTGCTGCTGTTATCTATAGCGTATCTGAACGAACGATCCGCCGCCGACGCGCTGGCAAGCCTGCCCGACGCGATTGCCAGCCTAACTCAAAGAAGCTTACTCTGCGTGAAGAGGAGGTGATTATCAGCTATATACTTGATCTTGACCGACGTGGTTTTGCGCCTACGTACGCAGCTGTACGTGATATGGCTAATAAGCTGCTGGCTGCGCGCGGTGCAGGTCAAGTTGGCGTCCACTGGCCACGCAACTTCGTCAAGCGTACAGACAGTCTCACGACGCGTTTTAATCGAGCGTACGATAGGCAGCGAGCTCTATGCGAGGATCCAGCCTTGATTAGGAGCTGGTTTGAGCTCGTAGAGCAGACGAAGGCCAGGTACGGCATATGCGATGAGGACGTCTACAACTTTGACGAGGCTGGCTTTATGATGGGCAAGATCACGACTCAGCTTGTTGTGACAGGATCAGAGAAGAGAGGCAGGCCAAAGAGTATCCAGCCAGGCAATCGCGAGTGGGTGACAGCGATCGCTGCAATCAACGCTGCTGGCTGGACTATCCCACCCTTCCTCATCTTTGCTGGCCAGTATCATCTATCAGCCTGGTATGAGGAAGCAGAGATCCCACGCGACTGGGCAATCGCAGTTAGTGACAACGGCTGGACGAACAATGAGCTAGGAGTTGAGTGGCTAAAGCATTTCAACGCTCACACAAAGGCTCGTGTAGTAGGAGCACGTCGCCTGCTCGTCCTCGACGGCCATGAGAGCCACCAATCTCTTAAGTTTCAAGAGCTCTGTAAGGAGAACAATATCTACACGCTCTGCATGCCGCCTCACTCATCACACCTGCTGCAGCCACTTGACGTTGGCTGCTTCTCGCTGTTGAAGCGCGCGTATAGCCGTGAGGTTGAGAGCCTGATCCGCTATCATATTAACCACATCACTAAACTGGAGTTTCTACCAGCGTTCAAGACGGCGTACGATCAATCATTCACTTCAGCCAATATCCGCTCAGCCTTTCGAGGCGCAGGCCTTGTGCCCCTCCAACTAGACGCTGTGCTGTCAAAGGTGGACGTGCAGCTACGTACGCCTACTCCAGCTGCTCTGCCAGAGGCTCCTTGGGAAGCTCGTACGCCGAGCAACGTACGTGAGCTTGAAGCTCAATCAACGTTAATACGCGAGCGCGTTCGAAAGCATAAGAGCTCATCTCCAGCTTTAATTATTGAGGCGATTGACCAGCTTAAGAAGGGCGCTGAGGTAGTGATGCTCTCAGCTGAGCTGATGCGCGATCAGATTTCTAGTCTTGAGAAGGCTAATGAGGCAGCGTCAGCGCGCAGACAGCGTAAGAAAAAGCGTATACAGCAGCGTGGAGTCTTAACAAAGGGAGCTGGAGAGGATCTACTCGCTCAATGTGAGGCTGATCAGCAGATTGCTCGTGAAGAGCGTCAAGGAGGAGAGCAATCAGGCCTTAGCCGCCAGGCTCTGGCACGCTGCAAGAGGTGCAGAGAGACTGGCCATAACTCACGTACGTGTAAAAAGGATACCTAGAGTACTACTTAGTCTGCTCTATATTTATCTAGATATTATATTATCACGTTGTTGAGTTGCAGGGCTTTGAGGTACGCAAGTTTGGTGGGGTGCGGCGCTCGCTTGTACGCGGCGCTCGCTTGTAAAACACGTTAGTGGGAATGTTATGGTGTTGCGGCAATCAAGCGACGCGCCGCTCAAAAGACCGAAAATTAGAAAGGGCGGGCGTGACGGTGTCTAGGACCCAGGATGGGGACAACGCACAGGCCACTCTAGGCGGCAGCGTGATGCTTGGAGGCTCGCTTAGGCTTACAGCGAGTCTGCTGCAGGGCGAAGCTGCATTCGCTAGTGATTGTAGAAAAGATTCCAAAAGCCTTTTGAATCTTCTCTTTGCTTCATCAAGACAGATCAATGTGAAGATAGCGAAGATCATTTTCTTTAGCGCATTTGGATTGGTTGAAGGAGATAGCAAATACCCCGGCAATTATATCTAGTGTGCATAATTTTCAGGACACCGCATTATTGAGGGCTACAAGTTGCTTATGGCAATGTTGCAATATAGTAGCGCACTTGGAAACCTTTACTATGATATGTATATTCTAGACGCTAAAGAAGATGGTGTTGTTATGTTACAGGTAGCTGGAGGTTAGCGTAACAGAACACCTCCACTAACTAGATTTCAGTATTTAATGTGGCCTCAAGCTCGCGCTTCCTGCATCTGCAGGCTTGAACTTAGACTTATTGAAGATCAAAATGCGATACCAGTATTTGTTCATCCCAAGCGCGCTCTTAACCAACGCTTTCGCGCAAACACCAACTCTGTCGCTCCAGAACAATCGGGTCGAGCAGGCAGGTTGTGCGCCAAAGGTAGGATAGCAAGGCACTAGGCGATCGTGCTCACGACTAACGGCCAATTCAAGCTTCACTTCTGCTCAAACACAGCTTGGAGAAACTGTATCGCACCAATCACGTCTCCGAATCGCTGTGTCTCTACCGATCGACTCAACGACGTTGCTTCCATTGCCATCGAGTTAGGTCTATGCTGCCAATTTTACAGGTATGTCCATTCTTTCCTCCGATCGGCTATTATAGCCCTAACCATCTAGTGATGTTAACTGCCAAACTTTGTTCGGGGACAAAGCTTGGTATCCCGGCATGACAGAGATAACGGATACTTTTAAAGCGCAGGTAGGCAGCTACATGTGCAACAATGGAATTACATCTTCGATTTGCCCAGGTGCGGGTGCTGGAAATACGACTGCTTCGGGAACTCCCATCGCATCGCCTACCGCATCGCAGTACATGGTATAAGCCTAGTTTTTTGGTGGTGGGGAACTAGGGAGTTCTAGCCTAATTAGTTCTTGAGAATAGTATTGAACGGACAAGCCGCCTTAGAATGTATATGAGGACAGATGCTACGTCAGAGTGGCCATCGACATCTGAACATAGCCATCGCTTTACCCTTTGTCCTTTGTTAATGCAGCACTCTTGCCGCATGTTGCGCACAAACACCCTCCATCCGCAGAAAAAGCTCGCCCGTGATCCACCATGATATCCATACCTTCCCATATATCTCGTCGTGCCCGGAGTATCATTCTTGCCCTACCCCGCGTGATTTTCACGATCAGTTCCGCACATGGATCGCAAGCATGATTCACCTGTCTAAACATAACTACCTCCCCCTGGGGCGGAAAACCCGGTGGACCGGAAAATGACACCTATTAATATCCCTCACTGCGTAGCGAGAACCACCCCGTAACGAGAAAAAGAAGGGTACTTAGACTTCACAAGGAAAACAAATGCTTTGCGCACGTAGCTGTCTGTATTGTTCTGCTTAGATAACGTTCTACTGCTCTTTCTCTATCCTCTAAGCCGCCGCGTTAGGAAAATTATCATTCTTATTGCCAGCCTTCGCGCCCGAAAGGGAGGGCCTTAATTCATAGCGTAGCAGAATTCTTTCATCACAACTCCCACATAAGCCCTCATCACTCTTAATACTCATTGCATTGTGGTATGTGAGCCTTACAGCCTTACCATCAAGCTAATAGGTTGTCTTCAGCCCTGGGGCGGCCTAGAACGACGATTCATGCAACGTCGCTTCGCCGATTGGTACTTTGCTGCTAAGCGAGACAAGTCTGGTGGCTTCCGGAGGTTAGCGCAGCTTTGAGAACAAGTAGTTTTGATTAGACGTAATCCTGTGGCTGATGTCCCGGTGAGCGGAAGAATAAAGACCCGGCTTTTGAGCCATGGAGTGCCCCGTCGGCGTTCCGCCCTTGCGCAGCGTCGGTCACAATGCACAGCCTGAATTGCAGAGGCAAAAGCAAAGACGGACCGAACACTTGGGAGAGATCTATGAAGCCTAACAGTCCAAGCACATACCCAGCAGTTGTTGGTGACTTCCCGAGTCTCCCTATACCTCAGTACAAGAGTCGAAACGCCGAGGCGTGGTTTGAAACCCCATTTGCATGACGTCTAGCTGCTTATCGTCCTTCTTCTAGTCTTTCGTATGTCATTCCCCTCGCATATCTCCGCTAACCGTTGTCCCACCCTACTGCGCCACGCGTTGACAGTATCCTCCTCCACGCCTCATACGAAAAGCCCCTCCAAATACTAGTGATTCCCTGCTGCTATTAGACAAAGGGCTCGCAGACCAAGATGGTCCCCATAGTATCCTCAGACAAGCTACGGCATTGCCTCGTGGACGAGTCCGAATGTTGGTATCGAATACAGCGAGATGTCAACCAAGCCACAGCAGAGTTGTCTATGTCTATGTCGAAGATCCGACTATAATCCCTGAAGATGCGCGCACGCACGGCCTATCGCTGCTCAAACATCTTCAGGCGTATTCAGAATGGAATGAGGCCTGGAAAACTCTGACTATCCGCAAAGATAACGGTCAGGTTCGATGCATACAGAATGCATCACCACCACCCGAGCTATGCCAAACCAATTGTCTAGGGGACTCTCCACTACTTCAGGTAACTCAGCTACACACTCTTCTGGACTTTAAACAGCGCGTCTCCAAGGTGCAGTGTGGATCAGATACCCGCATCCTCAAGATTGCAACATTTGCTCATGTAATTCCCTCGCACAGGCAAGAAATCAAAGCGTATCATTTTTTTACTAATTACATAATGCAGTAATCTTGCGCCAAAGACGGTTGGGTACGCTTGTGAAGAGGATCGAGTTGTCGGGGTTCTTTGCGAAATGATTGTTGGTCATGTTCCTTCTACTGATGACACACTTGCTTGTCAGAGAGGACTCGAAAGGCTCCATCGCGAAGGTGTATTTCATGGAGACATTAATAAGTACAGCATTCTCATCACATCAGAGGAGCCAAAGTTCATTGACTTAGAGCATGCGATAGTTTCTGATGCGGATAATTGTAATACTGGTAAAGGCAAAGATTTCGAGGATCTCAAGCTAGCACTAGACGACAAGTCAGGTTTAGGAAAGCCGTGGGAATAATAGTCTTGAAATACCTCAGCCGCTGGTAGAACAATTCTTGCAATTGTGTCCTGACGTCTTGTCTTCCTTGTACTCCCATATTCCAGTATCGCATCTTTTATCTATACGTTCATATTTTGCACATTTCACGAACTCGCGGTTTGAGCTGTGACCGCATCTATAACGTATTTGGTATTGTGTACACACTGCTTCAAGCAGGCATATTGTCTCAGACTTAGGAGCACGCCTGTACTGAATGTTAGCAGCAGTCACTTCTTTCCTCAGTGCTAACTTCCCTGGGCTGTAAGTAGGTTATTTTCAGCTTGATGGCGTGGTATGCAAGTGTTTATCTTTTCCCGGCGAACAGACAGACACGCTCTGATTACTTACCTTTAGCATGCTGATCTGACTGTTGCCTAACATGTGCAACAGCTTATCTCGCCGATTGGGACTACGTCTTTGCCTATCGGTAATCTCTGGGCGGTATTTAACCGTGCCAATAGTCGCAATCAAAAGGCTGTGCGGGGTAGGAATGGGAGGCTGAAAGGCCAAATCTTTAGCTGCAGCCTAAAACAGATTAGATAATCTTAGTCATCCGATGGAGTTCCCCTCTTTCCCCGCGTCTTACGTCTGCACTTCACTCACATATTTTCAGAATTGAAATCATTCAAAGAAAGTACGCGGCGACCTAGTATACAGACTGATGAAGATAGGTTAAGAATTGTTACACGCTGGACAGTCTTGCACTGGTGGACGAGGAATGGACCACGTAGCTTAAAATAGTACGTAGACTAACACGTGTTCGTCTGTTACCTTCACGTGATATAATCAACAATCTTGAGACGTTGAATCCCTGAATTGCTCGAATAGTGGACTAACGTTAAATCAGCAATGTTATTCGATAGCTAAAGTAACATTAGTCGAGTAATGATCCATGTTATGTGCGGCACTATACGTGGGAGGAAGAAATGCATCACGTGATTGCGCTAGACTGAGGCGAGGCAGTTCGCTAGCCGTCTCACCCCGCATTAGGGCAGCTAGCTAGACAGACATCCCCATCCTTTCTACTACATGTTAGTGTGCCTAGCTATTTTTCGCGATGAACGATCCTTCTTTGACCCTCTATCATCTTCCAAACGAGATCTGGCTCATGATCATTAGCCTTGTGAGCGCATTAGACTGGAAACAAGTCCGACGAACGTGCAGAGCTTTGAACAAGCTTACCACGCCTCTGCTCTTCCAAAGAGTATACTTTGAGCTTTGTGGACGTGGCTGCGAGTCTCTATTTAGAATCTCCTGCAACCAAGGACTCTCCCCATGTGTCAGAACTCTAGTGCTCCGCAGGGTTCGCGGCTACAGGAAATTTCCAAACTTCGAAACCTGGGCTGCGAGCATACATCAACCAGGCGATCCTGGCGACGAGCTGGCTCGTCCAAGTGATACCAGCTACTACAACAACAACCAGGCCAGCGACGGTCTGCTACCCTATACTGAATGGGTCGCCCTGTCAGAAGAACAGAAGGAGGCGCTCTACCATGAGTACGAGGCGGACCGCAAGCATGCGCAAAAGGAGGTTCGGGATTTGACGAGTACACTGCGCTTTCGGACGCCAGGTGCTGCGATGTCGACGCTGGTCCACCCTTCCAGGGCTGTTGGCTCTATGGCTGCAGACGCTGCTGTTGAGCAGCTGTGTAAGGCCCTAGAGACACTCCCAAATCTGAAAGCTCTCAAGCACGAACCTGGATTTCTCTATGACGATGACTGGGCTTCTCGATGGCGAAACTTGTACCTTCATCCAATGTCATTGATTGGCTACACATTTTACCATGAAGACGAGGATGTTGAAGCCCTTCAGTTGTCAGTCGTTCTTCATTCGCTTGCGTGGGTTAGACGAGGAGATCGCAGGCTTACAATACTGAGCATGTACGTCGGCGGGCCGGCGTTTGCCACGCCAGAGCGCTTACACCTTCTCTGGGACGGCGACGGACACGAGACAACGCGGACTTGTCGAAATCTCCATGACAACGCAGCAGAAGCGGACAAGGTCGCCTACTCGGCTCACATAATTTCCGGGCAGAGAAAGCTCTATTTCGGACAGTTGAACCTTATGAGGTCCGCGATAGCAGGTCTCACACATCTCGACTGCGTAGTGTCCGACGAAGAAGACCCTCTGGGCAGCCTAGAGATTGCTGCGAAACTTGCCTTTGGTTTCCTCATAGCAACTAAGAGCCTTGAAAGGTTACGCTTAGTTTTTGGAAGACTTGTCGACGGTATCCTTCTGCCACTCGCACAGTACAACGAGAGACAGTGTGCGCAGGACTCCATTCGGCTTCTTGACCATTTGACCCGCCACTCGCCTTGGAATAGACTTCGTGACATCGAACTCGAAATCGCCACGGATAGGACTACGCTAGTACAGTTCCTAATTGCTCACAAGGACACGTTACGCTCTCTTACGCTCACCCGCATGACACTCGTACGACTAGACAACCCTCTTAATACCTGGGAGGTAACTCTTAGTGAGATTGCACAACAGCTTTCTCTTGAGTCGCTTACTCTTTCAAAACTCTGCGACTTCCCACAAGAATGGAGTAGAGGCGTTCAGGACCGTATGCTGTTCGACTTGGAGGCCAAAATCTGGCAAGGAAAGGCGAGCGAGTACCAAGCGTATTACGACGCAGTAGTCGGGCGTTTACTCCGTCAAGAAGTCGGACACTCTCTGTGTCCCGAAGCCTTCCAAGCGCCAGGTGGATGAAAGATCATATTAACGTTGCCCCTCACTTTTTGCGTTATGGGGAGGTTTTGCGCCATGGGGGAGGGACGTTAGAACAAAACTCCAAGGTATACACGCTAAAACGATGCCGAGGTCCGCAAATTCGCAACGCTAAGGCGGAAGCAGCTCAAGACCCCTCTCTCCGCTCGGCGAAACTCTCGGTTCCTACGAACCTTGAACAAAACGACTTAAAACTCAAGAAGCTTGTTCGGAATTAGTAGGGCTACCACTCTAGGGCTCCGAAATCCAAATACTGCAAGTGTTCGTGGTTAAATAGGGATAATGCGTTGAAACTGGATTCCGACGCCCTAACGGCATGATCAACAGCGTGGTCAACGCTACAGTAGTTTCTTATTGCACGCTGGGTTCCTGTGTAAAAATGGTTGAAGAAAGCCATAACATTTGCCAAAACTTTATTTATTCGCGTGGGAAAGAATTAAGACTCCAAAATGGGGATTTCATCTCGTTACGGAGTGGTTCTCGCTACGCAGTGAGGGATGTTACAACATTTCCAAGACAGTATATAAACAGACCAGCTGTGATAAGCCCTTTCATTGACTTCAATTACAATTTCTCTTACTTGTGGTGAGGTTGACGGCAATATTATGGCGAAGAATCCGTAATCCTCGTGATCTTATTGGTCGTTTCCGACTCACCGGGTTTTCCGCCCCATGAGGGATGTTAGCCTAATTGCTCTTTCCTCGCAGTACAGTCGGCAAGTCATGCCTACGTCAGGCCTCTCAAAGTCGACAGATCTGTACTGATCCGTGGGCCACTCTAGCGGTTTGACCTCACCAACCAACTCCTGGATATCCTCGCCTTTACTGAAAGCCAAGCCACCACTCAAAGCTCCTCGAGCTTGGATTCCACGTCCTTTGGGACCGTAATCGACAATGCGATAGCGGTCCTAGAGCAACTCGGAAAGGTAGGTGCACTCTTCCAAGCTGCTAAGCTCGCAAGCATCAAGGGGCGCCCATGTAGGATCCATAGGCCACTCCCACGGCCAGGATGGTGGCTTTGGCCAAGTACTGTCAGGCGTATATGAGTTGACCTTTGAATAAGAGACGGGTTGTAGGAGGGCAACCATCTCATATTCCGAGAGGCGGTCGAAAGAGGTAAGGTATTCTTTCTCGAAAGCGAATTCGACATTCCGATCTCGCATCGACCTGCTATCTCCAGTTTCTTCCCGTCTGCTAGAATGTGAAATTCGTTGATCTCAGCGGTAGTCATATTATAAAGCTGGTTTTCCGATATTTCGATAAACAGCAGCAGACAAAGAAGTCCGAGATCGAACTCCTGGCAAATTTGGAAAAGTTTCCTGGCCTTCTTCACACGCTCCTTCAATTTATTTCTGTCTTTTTTGGTGACCTTGTCGATCCCCTGCTCCCTGAGTACCTTATCATATACCGCACCGTCGAGATGGATCGCGCCCTGCCGATTGGAGTCCAGGGCGGATGCCATCTCAAATTGCGCTAATCTGGACATAAGAGTATACAGCCAGTGGCGACTTTGGGCGAGACAAACTCTCCTGTCCAACGCAGTAAGTCTCCTAATATCGTCTCCTGACTCTGGAGCAAGCTCAATTCGGGTCGACTGCGATCTCTACATTGTGACTAGTTTTGCGCAGTTGCACAGACTTGCTGTGCTAAGTATGGCGCTGAGTATGGCATTCGGCAGGCTATTTTGGACTGGTGTCAGTGCCGAAGCGGGAGGTACGCACGACTATCTCGGGATGCGTTGGCTGAGTTCCCTATTTTCAGCCGAGGGATCGGCAGGGCATTTATTCTGAGTCTCTTGCTCGCAAATTCGACCGCATGATGTGTCCGCTTCTTTGTCAGATCAGGCGTGTCTTGCTCAGTCGCTCGGTCTGAGGTAGTAGGCATGAAACTTTGACAGGTAAGCACTTTTTGACCACATTTTCCTTTTCCGCTCTCACACCAAACATAGGAGGCTGGTTCGTCAGGAGTGTGCAGGAACTCGTAATTGATAGCCACGGCGAAGTTCTTGCCAGTATTCCGAACTTCATGATAAACGCGTCCTGGTAGGGTGACTCAAACATCTCCTGGCTTCTGGCATACGCTCTCATAGCGGATACTCGAGCCAGCAAGGTCCTACGAGGACATTGTGGTGTCGCAAAAATTGCGAGCATGACTTTGAGGTTGGATACTGCTCTCTTATGCAGGACTCGAGCTTTTTCGCACTGCTGCGAGAAACAATAATCCAGTGTTTTTCGGCACCTGCTAAAAGCAAGTTCGCTGATCCGGTATTGCCGTCCTCTATGTGCAGTGTCGCTGGTGTATTTGGCTCCCCACTAACATACCAGTATGGACGATTGACACCAGGAATCTCAGGCCGACAATTGCATTGTGAGCCAGCGTCTAGCAGGCGATTGACTACATGATCGGACAAAGGTTCGCAGATCAGGTATCGGACGCAGTCAGGGGGTCCTGCTATCCACTCATCGAACTCTTTTTCCGGCTGAAGAGAAACGCGTGCTTCGCTGAATCCTTCGATATCCCGGAGGCTGAACGAGATGTCTCTAGCCACTCGCGCGTGTAGACATTGTGGGGCCCCCTGAACAACTGGAAACTTTTAATCTCGTCACAACGAGGTGCTTTAGCAGTCCGTAGGAGCTTGGTGAGTTCTAACGCATCCCACGTCTTTTGCACCTCCAATATGAGATATCCGCGATCGTCAACATCCTGAGAAGACAATTAATGTAGCGCTTCCTGGATATTCTTAAAATGGGTTTTATCGATCGGTTGCTTTCGAGTTGTATTTGGCCTGGGCCTGCCCGGAGCGCGTTCGTGGTGTGTTCCTGCCGACTTGACTTCCTCGAGCTGCCGGACAAGCTCTCTTGCGGCCTTGATGAGCGGGTCAAGGAAATCGCTTTTCAAAGGACGGCGGGGTGTCATCGCGAGACAGGAGATGTTCGCTCAGTCTCATGCGTAACAGCGTACGTATAACAAACGCGTCTTCAGCGTGCGGGCCGCAAGGGATAAGAATCCCCTTGTGCTCCGTGCGCGCAATCGGCGCTTGCTTCTGCCGATGTGCTCACACTACCACACCTGATAGCACACTAGTACTGCTCAGCATCTTCAATCAGTCGCCAGTCCTGTGTATGTGTCTTCGACATCGCCTGAATACTGATCGTGATGTTTGAGGCAGACACAAGTACTCGTTCGACAAGCCCTTTAATTAACGCGTGTTGCCAGCTTAACGATCGCGAGTACAAAAGATCAGAAGCGGGTGTGGTGGGTGGCTTACAGCTTCAATTTCGTGGGGTGGTAATATTGCTGGGTGGCTCATTACGCGGCACCCATTACTATAAAGCGTAGATTCCGCGTAGACTGCGTAGCGCTTCAACGTCGTGATTTCACCCCATGGCCGCAAGCGAGTGACATCGCGTCCGCGGCCCTACCGTCAGTGACATTCCGATGCGACCACCTGGTACTCTTGCCTGACACGAAGTGTCTCTAACTTCAGCCATTCAGAGGTAGAGTTTGAATAAGTGTAGTTATGGAGCTCCTAGACGGAGATTTTGAAGCGAAAAAGTTGATGTGTTACCGAGGAATCGCCCGGGTACCACTGCACGCTTTGAGGTTTGGGCACAGGATTGTGCTGGACAAACATCGGGATCTCTCTCATGAGAATGTTATACGCTTAAAGAGGATCTATGAGCAAGTGGGCTGCTTACGGTTGCAAGAGGAGAATGTTATAAATGCTGTCATCGAGGACGATGACCTAGTTGCAGCACTGTCCTTACACGGCATGTCATTAGATGACATGCGCAGCCTCCAATGGCCACAGCATGCACCCGCTCTGCATCTTGAGAACGTGCAATGCCTATCTGGCATGCACCGCATTGAGGCGGCACGGCGTTTTCTGAACGAGAATGATAAATGGTGGATCGTGAGGCTATTCTCCTATGGTTAGTTAGAAGCGAATGTCTCCTTGCTTTTATTAATCTGACAGCAGAAACCCCAGAGCCGGTATTGGTTCGTATTATTGAGTCATACTACAACGAACAGAAGCCTTCAGATGGTGAGATCTTTCGTAAGATTAGGTTGTATCATCGAGTCAACGACCAAGAAGCCCAAAAAAGATGGTGGTCTCGCCTGGAGAAGTCTAAGCCTAAAGATTTACGGCAACTTCTCAGACGACCTTCAATTGCTGCCGGCTTTGATGCCTTAATTGACATGCCAGGGCTATGGGCTAAATTGCAACTTGGAGCGCTTCACAGGCTCTTGGTGTTGAAGTGCGACGAGGTATGTATACTTTCGACACAACAAGAAGCTTACTAATCAGCATAGGAAATGACGCTTTACTTAGATCATGTTGCAAGAGCGTGGAAGAGAATCTTACGCTGCGGTGACACGATGTTGCCTTTCTCGGCTGTTGACGCCGTTACTGTACAAAGCCTTGAGCTTCGAGCTCCTAAGCACTCGGACAGCGACAAGAGCCTGGTTATCGATCTCATGGAGCGTAGAGAGATATTTCCCTCGCAGAATGACCGTAACATACGAGAAATCCTGGTGGAAAACATATGCGATTTTCCTGGCGTAATTCCGTCACTGTGGACCTTTTTCGAGACACTGAAGTATTTGGAGCCTCTCTGCGAAGCGCTTAGACAGTTGCTGGGTGCACAGATGAAATGTACAATACGGTCAAGCCTTACGGGACTCTTCTTCGCTCCTAGGAACAACATGGTGCAGCTTAATGAGACCGAAGACATTGAGATCAAAGTGCCGCTCAGCCAGCGAGACGCAATGATGGTTGCATACACGGAGCTTTGGGCATTCTGTAGCCGTCACTTTGATGGCTTAACAGCGTCTACACCAAGAAAGGAAACGGGAGGACCGAAACCCCACGTGAAAGGACCTAATCCAGTGGCTTGGCAACACCTAGCAAAGTTCGCCCTTTCTCGGGGTTTCCAAATAACACACGCACAAGCCCTTGTAGCAAAAGAGGAACAGTATCATTCACAACTTGCTTTGGATTACCTTCGCAAAGCAAAGCCAATGTGTTCTGACTTCTCTAGTGCCCACATCCAGAGAGTCTTAACGGTGGTTCGATCAGATGAGAGTCTTAGAGCAGGCGAACTGATTCCACAGCTCCCGCATCTAAGCCTCGATCGGCGAAGTGGTCGCCCTTTTGAGCGCGACTTCACGCAAGAGAAAAAGATAATGTTCTTTTCACAACTGTACAGCGGTCTGCCATGCAATGACTTAAATTTGAGACTACTGCGTCACGATCTTTTCTCGTGCATTTTTGTCTCTATAGAACTCCAGGTATGTGATCCTTTGTGTAGCGCAAGTCCTTGCTAACATGACACTAGACAACTGACTTTGGATCACCAACAACTACTCCTGTCTTAGTCCAAGACGTTATGGATGTTGACATCCCGCCTGAACCACCAAACCCAGATGCCCAGCAAACTGAACTGCAATCAAGCTACGCCACGCTTCAGCAGGAACAACAGAGCTTGTTGACTCAGCACGAAACACTCGTGGGCAAATCTGAAACGCAACGCGAAGAAATAAATCATCTAGAGAAAGAGAATGCAGAGATGAAAGGCCTTTTGGAAAAGTACACAGCAGAACAACAACAACTAAACGACGCATACTACGGTGTTATGCAAGAACACGAAGCCTGCAAGAAAGTCAAAGAACACCTTCAGGATTTGGCCTATCAATGGAAAGCACAGTCGGAGGAGAATATGGAGCTTAAATCCACCTGTACCAAGCTCCGACGAGAACTAGAAAACGCTTTAGATAATCAAACGTTAGAAAAGACGATCCCAATACTAGAAGAAGTACAAACGCCTGTTGCAGTAGAAGCCACGACCGTGTCGGACATGGGATACAGCGACGACGAGTCAATTTCAGATGATCTGATACCATACACTTGGACAGCAGGGTCCGATGATCGAAATCAGTATGAGATTTTCCTTGTTTATGCCGTTGCTGAAGATTGCGAATTGCAAGGTTATGGCTTTGATATAAGCCAAAGTATTGAGGAGGCAATACCTCAGATAAGTAATTCTCTACGCCAAGCTAAATCGGCATTCGGTAGTGACCAGTTTCATGCGGTCACTGTCCTGGGGATGCATCTCATCAATACGGAGCCTGACTACCTTTTCGAGTGTCTTGAGGCGAACCAGACGATATTTATCGGACGCGAGTCCGTGCTAGCAGCATTCGTTCCCGCTGCAACTGCACAGGCATCTTCTTCACAACCATATCATTCAGTTGTAACCAATGAGCAGGCCGCTACCCAAGCTCTGCAAGAAGAATCTACCAGAAAAGTCAAACGAAAGCGAGGGGAGACTACTGGAGAGATCATGCTTAAACGACGTCGCATGGCTGGGGCTGAAGTAGCACCATCTACTCCAAGTATAACAGCCAAGGAAAGAAAGGCTCTCGGAATTTTGAAATCTAAAAAGGCTACAAGTAGTTAACGCGCTGCTGCTGCCACTACGACAGCAGCAGAGCAGCAAACCCACGACATTAACATCCCAAGCGCAGACTTCTTATTTAGCTTCAAATGATAATAATAAAACACTAATGTAATTATTGTCTATTTTTGATACACTCGCTACACTGATTTTAACTGCTACACCCAAAAGACTTAATTTAGAGAGGGATCCTAGAACTGAAGGATCTTGAGCTAACAAGACAACATCTTACACTATTAGCCTAGATTTAGTTAGCAGGCAAGTGTGTGGACCGTGCGGGATGCAGTCGTGTAAGGCCAATCACTAGATCCCGGGACATATTTTTCCTCCGAGATCGTTTGACAATGCATGCCTTAAACTATCATTATTGGCAGCTTCATAGTATCCCGCAAGGGATCTAGAGTTAAGCGGGCGTCTCAAGAGCAAATGCAGAGTGCTACAGGGATATATTTTTCTACTAAGATTATTCATTAAATGCACGCCTTCATTATTAGCAGTATGCCGCAAGGGATTTTGAGTTAGGCGGGCGTCTTAAAGAGCCAACGCAGAATTCTGCATAGTGGTATGTCGCGGGGATTGCCAGAGATGAACCTTGCATGCCCAATGTGGAATCGTCTAGACTTCTAATCTATTGGCCTTACACGACTATATCCCGCACGGTTCACACGCTTAGGCTTAGCAATTAAGTGCAGTAACTATTGTGATACAATACAAGACTGTACCGCACCTAAGTTTTGGCTCCTTTCTCTGGAGACAAGGCCTCTCATATAAGGTCACAGGGTGAGTCCTGCTATCTAAATCTTCTGGGTTGAATACAATTCATAACTACCAAATATCTTTTGCTCGTGTTCATCAAGTGCCATCAACAGACCTTTTCCTCTTGATACCCCTAAGTAATGCTAACACAGCAGGAGTGCTTGATATTACAGCCTCACGCAAATCTACTAACAGCCTGTGTTCATCTACATCACCAACATTACGGAAACCGGATCCCGTTAACTTTCTCTGAATCCAGTACTGCGCAAGCCTCACTGCTGCATGCTTCGGTCCGTCGCGCCGAGCCTTGTACCTCTGCAGCACGCTGTGAGTCTTATCCTGCGCTCTACCGACCTCCGGGATGGCGTGAGGCTGCGTCTGGAGATTGGCAAGGTCGGCATGCTCAGAGCTCACGATACCCCCAACTTGAGCTTCGGCTTGATCAGCATCATGACCACTGCTTTCACTGAGATACAAGAGCGCCTCTGCAATGGTGGCATTGGCTTGGCATAGCTCGCGAGTGCTTGATACGAGTGAGTGGCAAGACGCTCGCTTATGGTCTCTAGTGCGGCTCTGACGGCAGAGAAGTCGTCCGCCATACCAATTAATCGATAACAGGATGTGGTAGCTTGGCTGAGAGGAGCTGCCAGAGAATGGTTATATATTCCCAGGCTAAGAAATCAAGTGCAGTATTGCGAGGTACCACAAAACTGTACCGCACTTAAATTTCAGCTGCCTTCTCTGCCCAGACAAGGCTTTTACATAAATTCACAACGTGAGCCCTCCTGCTATCTGAATCTTTAAATACAAATCATATCAAGGATGTGTTTTTATTTTAAGGGCGCTAGAAAGGTCAAAGATATAGAAGAGAACCCTATGCCTCGCTCGCGGCGGAAACGAGCCATAATTTCCTATCGTGCTAAGCACGGCGTTTGTATAGTAATCCAAGATGGCAGAAGCGCATTGTACTGATGCGGACTTAGGATGTAGATGAGCAGTCATGGCATGCAAGGAGAACGGCTATGTGGACACTTAGTGATGCTCTTCGCTTGCACTACCTAGGTACACGTTCCGGAATTCCCAAGCCGCGAATAAGATTTGCGAATTTATCGATGCTCCTATAAGGACGTTGGGATGGCTTGTAGCTGCACTACTGTAATCCGTATCTACAGCCATCGATGGTTTTAATAGGTTTTGTGCAGGTAAGGTGCAGGAATCTGTAAATGATGAGCAACGCGTATTGGATGTTCGAACACGACTTACCCATGATTAACGCTAACACGTTCCAATTGTCTGCTGTTCGTATTCGCTCCAATGCACTGGGCTTGAGAGTCGCTCGCACTCGATGTTCTTTTTCTGGACCAACCAAGTCCAGAATCGTCGCAGGCAGTTTAATCGAATCGAGGACATTGTAGTAACTTAGCAGGTTCTCCCTCGACACTGACAGTATGCTTGGATTCAAGCGCTGCTGAGTATAGCGTAGGTAAGTAACGCGAATTTGTCACAGGAGCAAGGTACACTTAATGGAGATGCAACACCCACAGAGGATATGCCGGAATCAATTGTCCCCAAGCGCTAGCGGTGAGTGGTGGACCACCCGCGACTTGGCTTGTACAGGTAGGAAGACTTGAATACCATGATGACTAGGGGAGCCATTGAAAATTCCGCTCCAATCAGCACCGCAACGAACCGCCCATGCATACCACCCGGTTCCAGTTTAGGATCCGATCCTCATCCACTTAGCCAAGATGATACCAGCTGCGCAACCGAAGAATGCTACAGCAATGTAGGCACCCCAAGATGCCTCTGGGTATTTGTACATCAGCCAAACCAATGTAACGCCGTTGATGAAAAGTAGAACCCCCCCCCGCAGTCGGGGTACATTATCCATCCGCACATATAAAAGCAGCTGTATCATATACAGCAGACTGAGAATCCAAGCTGCTTTGTCAACTTCTGTGCACCATTGTTAGCAAAGTTCTCTATATCTGAGTACCACATACCCATCTTGGCTGGCAGTGACGACGTGTTCCGTGATTTGAGCGATAATCGTGTGACTCGGAAGATTCTTGGTCAAGATAGTGAAGTCGATTTCTGGGTTTTCAGTGGGCGTTATATACATACCACAGGGAGACCGGGAGGATCATCCAAAAAACTTTCGGGCCGCGCCCCCGTATGTATACCCTCAATCCCTGCTCGAGGGTCCAGGGTCTTTTTCTTCTAACAGGAGAGTATCCGATTAAAAAGGCTGTGCAAAGATGCCGATTAAGAGATTCAGCAAATAGGAGGCGACCGATACCCAGAAACATAATAGTAAATATTGATGCTCAACTCCCGAGCAGGGGTCCAAATTCCTGCAAGGTTTCAACTATCTCTCTGCCATCCGTCTGCCACACCGCTCTGTTATACTAGTGTCAATATCCTTGTAGAAAAGCAAAAAGGTATGATGTGATGCATCCCTCAAACACAGCCTAGTAGGTCAACGCATTCATTGGCTCGAAAAGAATTCATGCACAACGCTAAGTATCTATACCCTCGTCAGGTGCATCCTTGGCCTCGTGATTCGCCAAGATTGATTGGAGTAGATGTACTAAATTAGTTACACACATAACTGCAGCCGTGTGATAGACTGCATATGACCCACTGAGGCGTCTATCTTGCAGCATTAGTGATGCACCATGTCTGCTCCAAATATCAGAGAGCACTCAATCAGCAGTCTAGTCCACCATTGGAAAGACCCCTATGAGATCCTTTTGTGGGATGTGCTATGGACTCTTGAGCAAACGCTACGGAGTGGTGCTCAAAAGGGGTGGGTCGGTAGTCAGCGCCAGTTGATTAAAGATGCCACTTGTGAGAAGGGCGTTCATATGGAATCTTTAAATTCATTTTCTAGACATTCCAAAAAACGCTTTCTGCTCAAAAGAAAGCGGCTCCCAAGCATCCCATACATGTGTCTTGTCTACCTGTACCTTAAAATCGACGTGAACCTGCCAATGGCTTTTCAGCCATTCAACAGCATCCACGGTTGACTTACAATCAACGTGCTTGTCTTCAGATCCATGCCGGATGAAGAATCTTGTCCTTACATCAGGACACTCAAGTGTCCTCAGAAGCCGATCCTTAACAGTCTCCGCTCTCCATATCTTTCCAAAAGAATGAGACATTGAAAACATAGCCCCCGCCCACATGGCTTCTGGAGGTGCTGATCCTGATCTAGGTAACGTGTACGGCATCATGTCAAGTAATGCCAGCACTTCGAGGCTATTCTTGGACGTGCGCTTCCGGCTGATGGGTATGCCAGCATATTCCCCAGGGTCTCGACGATAGTCTTCTAAAAGTGGAGCCCGCAGGACAACTTCTCGTGTGCGAAAAGGAGGCCCCATGAGGAAGGCCAACATTGCCATACCAGCTCCAAAGCTCGCCCCAAATAAGGACACCGAGCTCCAGTCGATCGACCATGCACGATTGATACTCTGGAACTCATCCTGTAGCTTGTCAACCAGCCATGACATGGAACGTTGCAAGCATTCCGTGATCACTGTTCCATCAGACTCGGGAAGCAGAGGGAGCTCAATATCACAGACGAATGCATCGCCCCGCTGCTCGGCTTGTTCGAAATCGGCTGGGTAAAGCCACAGTCCCTGCCCATGTCCAGTAGTCTGAGCGGAGTTAGTTACCTCGAACGAATTCAATGGGAAATACTTACCCCACCGCCGCCAGGGAAGCGTAACATCGGTTTCAATGACAATGGTGTACTTTGATTGAGTAGAGCTGACGGTACCGCCAATTTAACCTTCAGATCTTGGTGTAACGGTCGACCCATCTCCTCAGCCGCAATACTGCGCGCATCATGAGGACACTGGGTTTCATCTGGCCAGAGGCGATAGTATGTGAAGGTCATAAGCTTGAAGCGCTGTAGCAACTCATCGGCCTCTCCCTTGTAGTGGCGGCATGCTGTCTGGGCTGCTTGCTCAAGATCTGCCGGATTCAATAGAGTTCTAAGTATCTCTTGTTGGGCAGCTACGGATTTTGCATTGATTTGGTGCTGCAACTCGACTGTACCAATGAGACTATTATTAAGTCAGTGAAGTACTGGAAGGGTTCTCAGGGCAGGGCTACCTGGACAGTAGGGTGGTATAGTGAGCTGTAAGATGCTTGCTTCTGTCGCTCTCAATTGCGCCCTGTGTGAGTTTCTCTAACCCCTTGAAGTCCATAATGAAAGCGCCCCGGACTATTTGCTTGTCCACCATAACCGCACACATAGGAACCCAGGGCTTCCGTTTTAGATCTCCTTGGCTAATGGGGGGGCAGGTCACTTGTACGCAAGAAAGTCTCAACATGCCTGGAAGGAACCCGAGAAAGGCTGCCTGCGTATCAGATTTTGCGTCCCTTGCTATCCCAAGGTCGCAAGCCAATTTCTGTCCCTGCACGAGAAACTCCTTGAACGGCATGAAAGTCTCTGGTACAAAATACTCCTCAAACTCCTTCGAGTCCTCAGCGTTTGGTTTATTTGGTGCTTTTGTCGACAGCATTTTAACTTGGGGGTAGGTAATTGGCTTGGGGTATCAAACTTCGTTCGAGAGAAAGCTCAGCTTTTGTTCGTCCACATGTATGGCCTAGTTGATAGCTTGCATGTGCGGTTTTCTAGCGCATAGCTCTCATTTGTGCGTGCATCGCATACGCATGCATCAAATAGATAAAGCACGTTGAGAAGTCGGCGTAGAGGGCGTCAAGCCTCATATTCATATAGAACGATCGACGATCGTCCCACGTCCTGCCCCCACAAGTGGCAAAGAGGCGTCCAGCAACTATAGTGCAAGTAACGACTTATCGCCCACTTGGGACCTGTGTATGTTGCCGCTGACCGCTGATCGGAGCACAGGTCCCTTCACACAAGGAATCCATTGGTCAACAACTCGCTGCATGACAAATTTCAGTGGAATTCCCCAGTAAGTTACGAGATTTTTCGAATCAATTCGAATCCACATTGTCACGACGCAAGCTGCAATGCGGGAAGTCTGTAGTGATGCAAGTATGAAACTTGACTCGGACGCAAGCCTGCCTCCCGTCATAACACAGTGCCAAACGCTTCACTCCCGTTCCCCATCCTTATCGGTCTACTTACGAGCCGTGAGATGCCGAATGGCTCGTGCCATGCGCCCACTGAACATGTCGTACTGCACTTCCGGGAAGGTTTCCTTGGCAAAGTGGCTATTGACGCGAGCGTGCATTTCCCCAAGCGCATCATCCGGAACGAAGGCCACGTTAAGCGTGGATCAGCCTCAAGAACCCTTTCTGGATGCTCAAGAGGAATTTTGCTGAAATCATACTGATGCTCCCAGAAGCGTAATAAGAGGCCATTCGAAGCTCAAGTTGGCATTCCCTACATTGCATGGATTGAAGACCACGTTGGCACTGCAACAGCTACGCTTTCCAGTGCTACATGCTCTCCCATGATTTCATCCATCTGAACCACCTGGTTATTCCCCTCCCCATCTCTAGCTTGTATTACGAACTCGCCTCTACGAATGCCACCTAGCCTTTTCAAGATGCCTGGTTTTAACTTCACCTGCTTTCCAATTAAGCTGATAAAAAAACCCCGTCTTTGTTTGTTGTCAGTATTGAGGTGAAGGTGTATCGTTGCAGCCCAATCTGAGATGTTCTGCAGCATAGCCCCGTCTTCAGTAATGCCATGGCCATTGTCACCGTCGATACGGTCAGTCAACTACTCAATAAGACTCCACAGTGTCATAGATTCTGTAGGGAGTCGAATATTGCTCGGCAACGGGAATTTGGGACATACTGTAACCGCCAAATCACCCCAGTTAAACTCAGTAGGAAAGGAACGAAGTGGTACTTGGCTCCTCAGCGTTAGCCTTGGTGCACATTTCTGAGGTTTTGGGGCGCTTACTCTTACGTGAAACCATAGCATGTCGTGGGGACAGCATGGTGCCCTGGTGGATATGAGATCTTGTGGTGGTCTCCTTTTCGATTGTTCCTTACTGTGCCTGCGTTGCTGGGCGGACGTACGGCCGTGGTAAGGCTGGGTTTGGCATGAATACCCCAAAGCTTGTTATACTCGGTTTGGTGGAAGAGCAGGCTTTGATAAGCGAGGTTTCGTACCACGTAGGCGTCAGATATGCTTGCTATGCTCTCTATGATGACTTTGCCAGAACTTCTGGTTACCATCGGGTATCCTATATCAACCATCATCATGTTTCCAGTCTTGCGTGCGTATTCAACTTCAGCCTGAACAGCCAAGGGCCAAACATCGGAGTTGCAGTAGTCTACCAGACGTCAGCTAGGGCTACGCTTCTGTGATAAGAAATACGTACGCCTCTCCCTCCTCCATAACGCAGTCCAAATTTGATATGGATGGATTTCTCAGTCTTCAGAAGCTCCACAGGAACTGCTACTTTAGCCATAAGATCTGCGTGTATTGGGCCCCCGATTTCTTCAACAGCCACGGCTCGCATCGCACATGGACAGCGTTCCTCAGCTGGCAAGATTGTCTCGTACGTGAAGTCGTGAATCGAACAGTCCTCGAGTAGCGCCTTTGCGAACTTATCTTCCGAGAATACCGCGCGTGCTGCTGCCTCGAGGTCCTGTGGATTGAACACATCCTGGAGCTCTTCTTCACCCTGGTGAACATCTCTCGCTTCAGCTCGAAACTTTGCTTCAGTGTCCGAATAATCCATGGAAGACATGTTGATGTGAAATACACATTGGTGGTTTTGATAATGTCATCTTACCTACGGTATAAGCAGAAGACGAGATAGGATGAGAGCGCGATCTTTGTCAGCAGGCAAGATGGTAGACTTGCAGAAAAACGCGGGGACGACTCCGGCCCGCACTGCAGCATAATGGTCTGAGCGTAACGCCTTGCTGGGTGACGTTTCGCATGGAACACATGACGACTGTCCACATTCATGGTACGGAATTCTGCGCGAGTTTGTTGAAGCTAGCCACACATGTACTAGTTCTTGACGGCTGTGCGTAGAAAAATGGGTGGGTGCGCAGTCTAAGTAGGTAACCATTTGTAGTTCTTTAGAAGCTCACCCTACATCATTACAACGACGCAATCTCTATAGCAGCTCTGCACAAATGTCATACTAAGCATCAAGGTGCATCAGATTACAAATTTGGAGATACCAATAGTTAACATTATTATGCTTAGGCTTCTGCAAGACACTTTATGTGGAGAGTACCTGCATCCCTTTCATCACACATATTCCCTATCCGAAGGACGACTTTCCCTCCCCTTGTACCACACAGAAAGACAGTCTCCCCAGATTTAAGCTGGACCTTCTGACGAAGGTACTGTAGTATACCAAACGAAGGTTGCGTAGGGTTGGAAACTTTAAGAGAGGATAGTCCGGTAGCCCAGCGTCCTATCTCGGCAAGGAGCTTCTCAACCTCCTCTCTGCGGTTAGACCTGGCAAACGCAAATTCAGTAATTGTGTCGATCAGGCCATGCAACGAACCATCAAGTGTTAAAAAGTTGATCTCGACTGGCACACGCACGGTAACTTTGAGGAAAGAGGAATAACCAGATACTTCAATGGGCGCCTCGACCGAAATAACGGCGTACGGTTGCCCGATTACACCTTTTCCAATAATGGAATTCGAAGACTTGTGGGAATCATATAGCAGTAACCTAATTCGATCAGCCTGTTATCCGTCAATAGATGGCGGGTATTTTACGCTGATTTATCATGCTTTGTAATCCCAGCAGGACTTGGTTGCAAATGTCGAGGCGCAGGTATAGTAAATCTGCCTATCATTAGCACTACTCACTGATCATCGTACGAATTATGCTTACTTGCTGAAGAATTCCCTCTGTGATTTAGAGATGTTTTCTGGAAGCGATACCAGTATATGGCCCATTTCCATCGCCTGACACTTATGATAAGAGGCTATAGCTATGCCTGCTACAACGAGATAATTCTTCTCAACGAAGGACAGTATGTAGAGCCCGGAATCGATGTGTTCTCTTCTCGTCGGCGGAGAATTGAAGCAGAATAGGCAGTGCCCAGCCTGGAGGCCGACGTAGAAGGCGTGGGTAAGTTTCGTCACATCGTACACCGCATTTGCGTCGATGGCGGATTCTTGATACTTCTGAAGGGTACTCAAGTTTGAAGAAAGATCTTCTGGTATCCCGATCGTGTAATCCTTATACGGAAAGATCTTGACACCTACGGCTATATTGGGCTCAGTTTGGTATGTTGACATAGGCGTAGGAATTGGACTATCTGTGGCGTGATGGTAGAGTGTTTTCACATGATTCCCGTTGCGAGGCACCTGGCTACTCGATACGTAGTTCAAATATTCGGAAGCCTGAATATGAGGAGCGTCAATCCCGCTGATATTTCTACGTCGTTTCTTGTTCGGTGCTGCTGGGGCGCACGAGGAATGAGTCCCTTGCGTGTGGTGTGCGATTGGTGAAGATGGAAAACTGTGCGGAGGTCGTCTGGTGAAGTGTTCGTCGGAAGAGAGTGAAGAGTACGTGGAGTGATTCGAAGCCCCGTTGGGTGTTATAAAGCCGTTGTTTTCCCCAAGAACATGACACGCACCAGCTGATGGATACACAGATGGATACGCATCCTCGGGAGTGGCAGTGAATGCTGCGTTCGGCATCAAATTGTAAGTGTCGCTCGAACCTGACACGTTAGTACGGTAAAAGAGAGGCGCATGACAGAGAGCTCACTCGTGTGGGTCTCTAGGAGGATGGAACTGGCCATGGCTGACATTGAACAGAAGTGTGATATTCTGCAAGGGACTTTGGAGGATTGACAGCTGTACGTAGTCGAAGGCGATGGGGTGGATGTATGTGTCAAAGCTTCCTGGAGACCATCATGTATGGTTTGAAATATAGAGGATGGCAAGAAGACGGCGGGGCGAAAAGCGCCTAGTGCTCAATTCCCCGCATGGAATGCTGTGATCACTGATGATCAAGCAACAGCCCATCAAGACCTTGGCAATGCGGGTCTCACCTATAGCATGACAATAAGCCTTGGGGACGGGTACGCATACAGTAGCCCGTAAAGGAGATTGGCATACGGTCGCACAACACGAGCGTTCACAATTACTCCGCGTCATCTCGACGTCCAGCATAGGGCATATCGGGCTAGTATCTTATCAACGGGCTCGGAAGGAAAGCATTGGGGGTGGCCGGGCTGAATCATGGGTCTGGAGGGTACGCGATAATATGATATTGGTGGACCTGCGGTTATGGCCTTCCGCAGCAACAGGCCGAGACCAAATCTCGAACCCTTCCACCGTGATCAATCACACGGTTGTCTAAGTTACACAATATGGATAACTTCATTATGTAGTCACCCGCAATTTACGCTCGTGATCAGTAAAAGAGAGAGGTTGCTGGAACGTGTGTTCTATTGTTATTGTGCAAAGAGAAGAAAGAAAAATTTCTATTACAACGCTAGAGCTTGGTAAAGCGCAAAAATATAATACGGTTTCTGAAAGGGAGACTTGAGATTGATCGAAGAGGTTAGGCAGCATCTCCTAACATTTGACCTCATATTTACTGCTTTCGGCACCTGATTCATCTTCGCAAGAGATATGAGTTAACGCTCGAGTACTCTCTCCTACGCTATTATCCTGTAATGATACATCCTCGTTTTCTGGGTTGCTAGATCCTAGTTGGGGCCGCGTCGCTTCAGTTAAAGCTACCGAAATAACTGTAACCGTGCAAAGCAAGCTTTGCACCGTGCAAAAGATCTAACTCTGTTAGTTGTTGTTACCAGAGACTGTGCTAGCTTACCAAAAAGGTAGTCTTTGGCGGGTACCACAAAGATAGTGGAATTGCACCGGCTAGTGCACTTATAAATAGTGGTGTGATAAGAAGAGAACTTATCCGCCATTTCCGTATGTGTTCACTTTTTGTTCCTTCGACGGAACAGATCCAAACAACCCATAACAAGAGAATGATGTAGTGAAAGCCCCAGCCGATGTGCAGAGTAGGCACCAGAGCACACTTTACCCAATGAGGGGTTAGACCAGGCGCCGCATCCCATATGCACAGCCCTGCCCCAACGCACTGGAGACAAGCAGTGGAAGTGAGACCTAGTACTCCATACGGCCGTGGCCACTGTAGCGTTTCGAAAAGAAGCCTCCGAAGATGGTAGATCTGGGGATCATCAGCAAATGGTCGCCACGTTTGGGTGACACCGACCTTCAGAACCGCTGCCTGCATCCATCCCAGTTGGTATGACAACACCGATACAGCTTCGAGCCTCATCTCCATAGCCACTGCCGATAAGGTGACGCAGAATAGCCAGAAGCCGAAATTTATCATGATGTACTGGCAGTGTGAGAGCCATGGAACACGTTGGCGCCGGCTATCGATGTAGCGTATGTATAGTTCGACGAGTAGATATAAAGAACTGAAGCCAAAAGGAATCGAAGCTATCACTAAAAAGTTCATATTGGAAGGCAACCGGTGAAGGACAAAAGGGCGGTAAATCGATGGATTTGGAGGGCCTGTCAGCCTCATGGGTTGTGACCCTGATATAACGCAGTCAGTTCGGACTTTCAATCTCAGCGAACGCATGATACCCTAGTGCTATGGCCCCCTCCATTCGAACCAAGTGAGCGGCAATCGCGGACGCGGATGCGGCCCCTTCACGCTAGAAGTCCGATGATCAAGTTTGCACTCAACTGCTCTGGGGGACACCCATGTTTGCGCAGACTGATCAATAATTAGTCCCAAATCCGTTATCAATAGCGTGAAGTATGGCGCGACGTGACATGGGGCTGATCTATCCCTACCAAGACCCCTGACGGGGAAGAGTGGTGTCCTACGCTAGCTGATCGCTCCCTGCAGGTCACGGCGATGACAAATGAAGTGGTGATATACGGTTGAAATGCCAAGACTTTATCGTATCCATGGGATACGATAAAGTCTTGGCTGATTTCAACATTCACGCTGAGCCCGCAGTAACTCCACAGCACGATCTCATTGCATCGAAATGCTGAACTACAATCGGTCTCAATTCTTTCCACCTAATTCACTCTACGTCTCCCCCAAGCAATTCACTTTACGGAAGCACCCTCTCAGCAGCTCTTTGAGCGGCCAGCAAGAATGCTTTATTTATTTCATCGTGGAACACCAA
>MU006305.1:37524-57066 GCA_010093695.1 Plenodomus tracheiphilus IPT5
TAGACAGCAGACAACGCTTCAGCCGCCGAAGATAGGACGCTGAACACTTGGAGAATCTCTTGGAGAAGCCGACTCTAAGCCAGCCTGCCGCCGGCAATACTAACCCACGAGCGTCTGACGAGGTGCATTAAATAGAGAAGAAGCGTTCTAGATATAGAGAAAGGGTTCTGACTTGGATGATAAGCTACAAGAAGAAGCGAGCCAAAGAAGATATATGGGCTAAGGAGGCCGAGACGTAGCATAAGAAGTGTAAAGTTAGATTAGCGTTAGTAGCCCTTTCGGCTCGGCCGCCGGGCGTAAATAAATTGTGTGTGTGTGTGTCAGTTTTGTTCCAATCCCCAAGGCTCTGAAGCATGACTGAAAGATTTTACTTGATCCAATTAGTTGAACGACCATCATGTGCCAACCAGAGCTTTACGATTTTGACTGCGGGCACAGAGCTATAGGTGAAACGACACCTTGTGCTAGCAAAGCGCAAGGAGGCTCATGTAATGGCCTGAGTCCAGCACGTTATTACGGTGCAAGAGAAGGCAAATGTCCTGAATGTAGCTATCCGACTCCCTAGGTACGCTACAGAACACAAAATTTTAAGAATCCGTTAATAAGAAGCTCTCAGGGTCAGGCTTGGTGGATAGAGCACGGGAAACATGTGTTAGAACAGTACGATAAATTGGTCCTCAGTTCTTGTTTTCCATGATACTTTGGAAATTGGAGGCTCGTGTTTTGCCACGGAGCGATCCAAAATATCTAGACTAAATGAATACTTGAGATAAATTGACTGCCTCCGACTATACTTCCATATGAGTTTTGCTATGGACTCCATCATCTATGTATTATTTACGAAAATTGTTGTTTTGCTCCCTAGATAAGGTGAAACTTCTGGAGCACATACGTGAATCACCGTGATACGGGATTGCCAATGATGGGGTCAAGTTTGGAGAGCAGAGGGCGATGGATGTGAAGGACATGGTGATGCGGGACATACGCATTCGGGCGTTAAAGTATTGTGGTGAAGGCGAGTTTCTTCCGTAGCAGCCTATATGTCTAAGATGTTAAGGCGACTATGGAGGTCCACGCCTGCCCCAGGCGTAGCTGGCTTCTAGACGGTCCTGAAGGCTTGGAGGAGGGTGTACTGTCATGCTTCTGACGTCAGTAGTACTACAAAAAGATATGGAATGGTAAGGCGGACAGCTTATCTCCGTTTAAGGGTACCTCAAAGCAAGTGAGAGTAACCTTGGCTTCCTGATCGTAGTTTTGGACAGCACAATCGATCAAAACCTGACATTTGGTAGGCTGACACGTATGTTCGTCGAACTTTCCAGCCCATCGTATGTAGTCTTCTTCGTACGAAAATCCACGTCCAAGATGGACCTGACAAGCGAGGTTTCCGATAGCAATAGGATCATGATTCGAACGGCATGTGATGAAGATGCGTTGCGCCATAGGGAGTCGAAGTGAAGTTAGGCAGGACTCCTACCGTGGGAATGCTGCTCGACAATCGAACAGGCAGGCTCGGCTATTTGAGGACTGGACTTCGTGATTGCTGACTCAGCCCTCAGCCATTATCCTTAAAAAGGTTAGATGTGATACACGGACACTTGCTGTATTGAGCTGGAATTAGGCTAAAGGGGGTATCGCGCCACATCGCGGGTGTCGAAAACGCTACCGTGAACAGCTGGCGCGACGGGCCTCGATACACGTGATACTGTGACGCATGGAACGGTCCTCGAAATTGGGCATTAACGTCCCCTCATGTCCCTGGTCGAGATATGCTGCGTCTTCTTGGGACATAGCTTTTGCTTTAAACCCATACCAACACTGTAGGCTCTCCGCAGGCATTCAACTAGTCGCTTACTGGAATACATGGCCGCTTGGTTATAGTTTTCTGGTTTCGCAACAACCCCTCATTCTTCCAACACATCGTGCATCGCAAACCCAATCGCGCGAACAGCTCGCAACCACCGGGGTGGGTTCTCAGCACCAACAGGACGTATACTTCTCTACAAATTCTGTTAACATAATACCCAGGCATCCATACCCCCTTCGCCCCAGCCACTGCACGCAGTCGCATTCTCGCATTTCACCATCCTCAAGCGCTTCCGTTCCCATCACGCCAACGCTGCTCAACAGAACGCCTGCTTGCCGAACAGGCTGCCGACAAGAAAGTGGAAACAAGTGCCATGGCAGTTGAGAGCGGGTCTATCTCGGTTGATGATATCGCGCACGATGATCAAGAACTCGAGAAGAAGGCTACAGAACTGGTACTAGTGTAAGCGTGATTGGAGGTAGGTATATATGCTAAAACTTGGCTAGGCTCAAGAGGATATCGTCATAGACGAGAAGGAAACCATCGGCACGACGTTCGAACTCGTAGACCCGGCTGTCCGTGCAATTCTTATCAAGAAACACGGCGGGGGTGGGGCAGTCAGAGTTTTTGGCAATACAGTGAGGAATATAGTCACAGGTCCGAATGAAGGTCATGGTTATTTAATTATAGTTATTGGTTCTGGGGAGACTTGCAGACTGCTAGGAACTCCTACAGTCCGATACTTTCGCCGTAGTAAAAGCTCATGAGACGAATTGCATGATGGCTTCGCTAGACTTAAGAGAGAATTCAACTTTCACGTACAATCCCACGGATGGTTCCAAGCTTAGTTCAACTGATGGTAATGGCACCCCTCCCCACGGGCAAACCATGCGCAGGTTCGGGTGACTATTCTCATACTGCTGAAGAAAGCTGATAAGTTGCGAAAGTTTAAAGTGCAGAACTTCTTCGTGATTTGCAGGGCGAGTTGGAGCGTTTGTGGTTGCAAAGGTACTTGGGCCATCTTTAGCACATTAGTAACATCCTAGGTAGAAGTATACTCTCAGACCTTGGATATTTGATGAGACCACTGCCTCTTTCAGTGGGACCCGTTGATCTTTGGGAATTAGCATCAACTTCATTAAAAGAAAGATATAGTTGCCCTTACCAAGGATCTGGTCCTTGGGATGTGATATCTCCAAGATTCCGGTGGGAGGAACGTTCTCACGATGAACATCTGGGACTGAATGAGAAATGTTCACGTTCTGCAGCGAGACCTTATAAGCAGCCGGCTTACCGTGCGCGTTACTTCTATCTGGATCTTGCCACGAACCACCTCCTACTATTCTCCTTTGCTTCCCGTGGTGTTCAGCGCTGGGCAAAACTTCGTCATGCAGCATTTCCTGACAGCTTGATATGTCTTGATAGTGACGTTCTAAGGAGTGGTGAGCCCTTGGTTTTGACATTAAATGATCGTTTACCTTCGCATGAAGGACAGAGTGAGAAACATACTTTTATTCCCTTGCATGATTTCATCTTGTGGCTGAGGTATTGACGGGACTTCCTGATCTTCGGAACTTCTGGTGCGGCTCGTCGATCGGCCCTCTTATTTTCAAGTCAGCAAATGTGCTCATTTGAAAGAATTCGCTCCCTACCGCTCACGGCTTGTAACGACCCAGATGGTAAGATAAAGGTACCAATGGAATCCACATGACAGAGCGCTGTTGCCACTGTGGTTAAACCCAGTGGGCAGGATCGACTCTTCCACCATCCCCGTGTGTCAGGCAAAAGGATTTTGAGAGCGTTCTCGCCAAGCCTGGAGATGGGCACCGCTATAGTGCACAAGAGGAATACCTCACATCCTATACTATGGTAAATGTCTTTTAGAAGATTCCGCGTTCGATTTAAAGTACTTCGTCGTTGTTTTGATCGCTTCTTTAGGCTGTCTGTGGTTTCTCGAAGTATAGCGCAGCACGAATCGAACGCAATCTTCTGAGAGGAGAGTAGCTCACAAGTGTCGTCGTTGAACGTTGCTAATTGGGCATTGAGCTGTTCGAAGAACCAATCCATGTTGAAGCAAGTGAACAAAGACAGTTGGGCTAGGCAGACGGGCAAGGAGGGTGGGGGAGGAGGCTTTATGGGCGGGACGAGACGAGACGAGACGGGACGGGACGGGAATGTATTTCCCTTTTTTGAGCATCTGCCCATGACACAGCCTAGATATAGCTAAGGATCTGCACAAACCTTGATTGGGGAGCTAATGGCGGGTTGTAGGGGCATTTAGGATTGGCGCCCGGGAACGACATGTCGGTGCACATTGGGCGCTTAGGAACTTTGACCATCATCTGCCACCTGAAATTAGGACAAGACACGCCTCGTTCGATGCCCAGGGCGGAAGCGCATGCGTCTCTCCAAAGACCTTGGCAGCTGCATCATATACATGGTCATCTTCGTGAGCGTCGCTCAATGGAGGCACGGTATCAGTGCGTCAAGGCTAACATAGCACCACCCACGCTAAAGATACTAGGCGATTATCAACACGACATACTCCCTTCCTCCTAAGCCGTAGTCAAAGCAATGCGAGTACCATATCTGCAGTCCACTCACTACAATGCTCTCAAATCCCTTTGACAGGTATATAATGACACCAATCATCTCCGTTGACTGATGACACAGTATTGAGAGACTTAGCATACTCCCAATATTCTGGATATACCCCCCCAGCTTCCCAATCAACAATACCGTTGACCTTGATGTGCCCATCATGAAACTCTGCTAGGACATTTCTCGGATGGAGAACGCCATGGGTCATCACAAGTCGGTGATGTGAATGTAGACAGTTTGTCCGTATGAAGTCGTTATATGTTTGAGCGATTCTCGGCTTGATAGTGGACAGAAGGAAATCATTGAAGTCATCTTTGTTGTGAATTGGCCCAGCACTGCAGCGCACCGATCTCCTGACGCCTTTGCATCTGGGAGGAATGCCACTACCAAATTGTGCCGTAGATAGGCAAATTTCTCAAATCGAGAAGTATGCTGTCCAGCTGATCGCGGACATCCGATTTCAGATGTGTTGAGAGAGAAGGCCATAGATCTTGTAAGGACCTACCTTCGATGAAGGTCATAAGATGATGCGTCGTGCCATCGTAAGCCACCGACCACAAAGGTTGAGGCGAAGGGAAGTTCTCTGAAAACCGGTGAATGTGCTGCTGCATAATAATCATTTCGCTGAAGTCCAGTCCCTGCCCAATCTTGACAACAATGTTCGGATGTAATTGGTTACTATCCGTCCACTTGTGGCGGATAGCTGCTTCCCCCTACCCACTATTGCATTGATCTTGGAAATCAGGACGTGATCGTTAGTTTCTCCTACCGCTTCGCTATCGATCACTGCTTTCAATTTTGTATCAAGCGGATTCATAATTACCGCAGAGGTGCAATTCGGCGAAGAAGTGATTGAATTATCCAATTGGATGGACTGCGGGGAAGGCGATTGTACTAGGACATTAGCCTTATCATTCAGCATGGAAGTTGCTACACATCTTGAACTCTTTGACTCCGTCGAGCATTGATGACCTCCCTCATACGAGAGTATTTCGAACCATGACTTTGAAGGGCGGTCCAAGGTCGATCTCGGCGTTGTCCGTCATGGCTCCTAAATGACAACCTTCAACACCCATCGCGATGCGCGCACATGATCCCATCTCCAGAAAGTAGCCCTAATTTATGGGTTCGAAGGTGGATAACAACAGTGTAAGCAGAGCTTTTCGCGGTTTGAATGCGCAACTTCTTCGGCTTAGGGTTAGTAAGCTTCTAATTACTAGGATTGTTTAGGTGTGTGAATGGTGGCGGCAGGTCTTCGGGCGGAGCCAGACGCCCCACTATTCCATTTCTGACAATCCCAGCTTGTTGTATCACGTGCAAGTCCGCCGGCCACCCTGGTTTGCAAACGAAACTGGAGGAAGCATCATCACACAATGTTAGTTGGCCTCAAACTCCCGCCATCCTGTGCCCACGCTCATGAAGCGCTCTCTATCGAATCTCGACTCAGCGTCTACGCCCGTTCCAGCAGCACCGCCAGCTAAACGCCCCAGAACCCTTCCTCTCACGCGTGACGCTCTCTCCAAGATCCAGGTGCCGCAATTTGAGAGCGCTGCGTCTGTCCCCCTCTGGATCAGCGCATGCGCGCATCACGAGAAAATGGATCCGAACCGACAGCACCCGCGTCTGCACACCCCGACGCTGCGACGAGCAAAGGCGCGATCGCGAACACCTAGCCCCGTCAAGAAGCCGCCACATTCTGCCACTCCTGAATACCGTAACGGAACCATGAAGCTAGCTCTCGTCTTCATCGAGCGCGACCCCGAGTTGCCTGCACACGTTGCCGCAAGTGTTGAACGAGTCTTGGGAATCCGTACAACGAGACATGCAAGCGGGCAAAAGGGCGAACAGGATACAGCACAAGACGCACACGCAGCCACCCTCGCCGAGACATATAGAGCCCAGTGCCGATCGCTTGCTAGCGATTGCTCCGGCGAGGGCGAATGGCGAAGCTGTATCTACTCAATTCTGATAAATCCTCTTAGCAAGCGCTGGTCGCCTGTATTAAAAATAAGCGCTTCTGAAAAGCGTGAGTGTATTTCGATACTTCTATTTCGAGGCCTAACATAGTGAAGCTTGGAACAGATATCTGAAGCCCGCCGTTCTACGGTTGCCTACTCTAGGTGCTAGGCTATCCTTTCCCATCGTCTTCCCACCACCTCCATCCGCAGCCCTCGGCCCATTTCCTTCACCGACTGCTACGCCCTCCCAAGACGACCTGTCCACTAGCAGCGTCGTTTCTACAACGACGAGCGATTACTCTACAGACGATGACTTACATCTCTCAACGCCTAAACCTGACATCACTGTTGGCCTCGCCTCAGACTGCATTACAAAGGCCCTCAACCTTTCGCAGGACATCCTCCTTCATCTGCAAACTGATCCAAACAATGCGCAACCTTTTGTCAGCGATCCTCACCAAGTCCCGCTAGGCCTAAGGTTCCCTTTTCTGATCGTTGAAGCCAAGGGTTTAAATACGGGCAGCAACCTCATACACGCGCAGAACCAAGCTGCAGTGGCTGCGGCATCAGCCCTCAATATCCTAAGCGATCTAGATGCGCTTATTCCCAATCTTAATGTCGATGCCGAATTTTCTATACCTAGCATTCTCTTTTCTCTTGCAACTGAAGGGCCTACGCACGAACTGTGGGTACATTATCGGACTGGAAACGAATATCACATGTCCTGTCTCGGGTCTTGGCGCACTACGCTGCCCGGTCATTCGGAAAAGCTCGTTGAGTATTTAGGACGAGTGATGGAGTGGGGGGCAGGCGATTTCAAAGAGCGTGTTGTCATCAGAGTGGGCGCGTTGTGGAGGAGTATGTGTGGACCTGAAAAGCCTGTGTTGCTGTGATCAGCCCCAGGGTGGTTCAAACTTCTGGTAGCAAGCTCCCTTCAGTGCGACTGTGAAGCAAAAGCATGGAGGATCAACCTACTGCATGTGATTCTATGTTGTCATGCTCGGCTACGCGACCTAGTGATTGTTACTCCATCAAACTTTGTCCGCCGGATCAGCTGGCTTCGATCACGTTGGCGAACGTCCCTTCGATCAGCACGCCTCCATGCCACCAATTATCGGCCTTGATGCCACTGGGTCTACGCTTCCTTAGAGGAAGTACCTAGGCTTGTCATCCCAAACTCGGTGCGTGCACCAACTATCCGTCGGAATTGACGCTTTAAGCTAGCTAGAAACCAAGGTATACAGCTCAGCAACTGTGTAGCAGTGCATGCCTGCGTAGTGTCAGAAATTGCCACAGAAGAGATTGATTTCATACCAGAAGGACGATATCACGTAACTGAGTACTGTTGATGCTTGTGTTTAACCGTGAGAAAGAGGCCAAAAGCATTATAATGGTACTGCTTAGCTGAATCGTCGCCGAAGCCGCATTCGTGATGATAAGTTTAACTATCAGTCTCCTCAATTCCGGCAGGAGTGGTGTCGCATCGTTTTCACGAGAGTCTCTCGGTTTCTTGAGCTCCCAAATCACAGCGGCGACTGAACCGAGACACATCAGTGACTCTATCGTAAGACAACCGAGCATGATATTAAAGACGTAGTCCCTTAAGATTAATTAGAGGAGTTAGGACTTGGATTTGATGACTCGCTTCTGAAGAAAAATAGTGACTACTGCTCTTGGCAGCATGACTGCGTATGCCAACCACACTGACCACTGCGGATAGGTCAAATGCTGCAGAATTCGGACAAGCTTGTAAAATTAATGTTAGCAGGATAAGGTGCTTGGAGAGGGGGTCCTACATGGGAATCGACGAGAGCCTGAAGGTTGCACATAATGACTATGTCAAGCCAGGGCAGTGCGCGCGTGATCGCGATAATGCCGACAAGCCATGAGCAAGAAACCGCCGCGCCGCAAAGGGTAGACAGAAAATTCACCCAGTAGTATGGGTAGTGGCTATTGTCGCGACCGCAATACATTCGATATTGATTTCTTCCGTCAAGGTACGTTTGCACGCCTGTAAACAGGACTGCAACTGAATAGCACACAACAAAGCTGACAACAAGTACGAATTCCATGATAGAGTGAATGATTGCGGACACTGATGTGGAGGCTTCCCTTTACGTACTCCAAGAGGGGAGCCTCCTCTCTTAAGCACGTTGTTGTGGACCTTTAGGCCTAACGCTAATGGGGGGACTCATGAAGTGAGTTGTAACTTCCGCCCAGCATCATGATCAACTCCTGGATACGAAGGCTGTGTATGAGTTGGAATCAGGACGGACCGAAGAGCAGTACGAATCATCGCAGCGCGCGCTCTCACCAGTTACTGCGCCAACCCCACCGCAGTCTTGAGCAGATCATCTCGTATGTCCGTGCCGCATGACCTTGCCTTGATGTAGAAGAAGTCCCATTGTAATTGATTACCTCACAGTAGGTGACTGGTGTCAATCATCTGCTGAGCGAGCATCTCGCGGGAGATATTGCTAAAGAAAGCCTTAGGCTACCAAGTCATACGAGGTTCAGGATGATGAGACAGCTATTGACTCCATGCGAAAAGGAGTAGATGTGGATCTCTCACGGCCAGTCTCGTGTAAGACTGACCTCGTGCTTTCATATGCAGCCATCGATCGATAGTCACACTGTTCTGAGTACTATGGTGCGCTTAGATACACATGTCCCGTGCAACGACATATAAAGAGCTTCTCAAAGTCTATAACAGCGCAGTTTTCTATACTCTCAGCGTTGTTCCCTCCACAATGAAGGTTGCAGTTATTCCTTCACTTTTTTTACTCCTCTCGACTAGTTAAACGATCTTGATTCTTCAAGGCAACATGCATCAAATTAAACGGGGTGCTGTGGGTGACTCTCGACCAAGCAAACGGCAAAGAGTTCCTGCCGCCTTAACAAATGCAACACAACCACTCCAATTCCTTATGTTACCAGCAGGTGTGTATAGCGAAAATACACCTGGAGAAAGCAACTAAAATGCTCTTTAGAAATCCGCAATCTTGTTTATGAGTATTGCCTTAGACTGTCAGACTGTAGATTGAAGTACCAAGGGAGAAGGCGTAAATACAATAGAAGAGGCATTCTGAGCTTCACGCAAGTCTGCAGGCAGGTCCGCACCGAGTTTCGCCCTTTGTATCTTTCGGCAATTTCCGTCCGACTCTCCGAGGTGGAACCTTACGTCCAACGCTTCCTTCCACCGTCGCAAAGCCTGGAACAACCTATAACAGTTATCGTCAACATACAGGACCATCGCCGCACAGCTCTCACAGAGATCCTGCCGTTTCTTCGTTCGTTAGCCAGCCGAAAGATGATCAAGATTCGATTTCAGTGCAATCATCCGGGAGGGAAGTTAGCACAGAGTTTGGGTAGGGTGCTTGATCGTTAAAGGCGGGTAACGGCAGGTATTGACTTAAAGGTATATCTTGAGGAAAAGTGTCAATTTGGGTCGAACATCCCTATATCTGCAAGGTCTGTTGCGCTGTGCATGTAACAGCGGCGTCCTACCAGCGCTTAAAATGTCTTTGATGATACTCACCACTGTCATCTCAGCCTAGTAGCATGGTAGCTGAGTTTGCGGGCTCGAGTCGCGGCTCATGCTTTTCTTCTGTTTGTGTATCCGTTGATTCTGTGTCGGCAGTAAGTGGGTTACTTTCTGTTAGCTAGAGAAGACCTAGAACGATGTCGCGTGTTAAAGGTTAATGCGTTCAAGGTCCATCTTGACCAGGACTAATCTAATCACTTTGTAGTATAGCATTGCCACTGATTACTGTACAGCCTTATAGGGTTGTAATAGAATGATGCAAGCACAATGCAGAGAATGTTCTGATGGTTAATATTGTGATATCCTAGGGCATCGTATTGCGCTATGAAATATCTGTACCAACGTGTTGAAGTTGATGTTGTGTTGACCCTGGACAACGAATATTATTACATGCAGCATTAGATGAATCTAGCAAGCCTAAACTCCTTTACGTTCTTAGTACCCTTTCTAGCTGTTGTGTATGCCAAGAGCAGTTGCGTAGTTCCTCTCAAACCCTTTATCACTCTTTAGCACGAGTAGCTCTCCCTCTACACCATACAGGATTGTAGTTCCACCGCGCACTAACGGGACCTCCTGACCAAGATTTTTCAATATTCCAAGAGAAAGATTACCACAGGTAGCAGTTGTAATGATTGACAGTTGGGTTGCCCAGAGTGCAATTCGATCAAAGATCCGACTCACTTCTTTTCTGTTATTAGAAGTCGTATCATCAGCCAGAGAAAATTGAGTGAGCGTTTCGATTAATGCGTGCAACGTTTTTCTTGGGACCTTGGTACGGAGTTCATCTGGGAGGCTTATGTTGATTGCCAACACAGTTCGAAGGCTAGCTACCATAGCTGTTATACTATACAGATCTGTGCCAGACGGACTTAGGTGATTGTGAACGGGAACTCTGATATCCACCGGCTCGCCGGAGGTCTTGATTCCAGAAGATGGATCCATAGGAGCTGGCGCCAAATCTGAAGGTTGCCATGGACGCGAAGTCACCAAAGGATCGGATAGAAAGGCGCTACTTAGGATTTCATGCTGATTTTCCTTGGAATCAGGCTTGCGGCGCTTTTCTCCACGTGTGGCAACGGACACGAATTGACACATGGGCCATTGACTCCTGTCGTCGAAGGAGGGCAGTTTGTTTTTAGGTACCATAGCTCGTTGGGGCGGTGGTGCGGATATCTGGGAGGCGTTTGATGATATGTTCGGTGTTCTGAAGCTGGCGGTCGGCCTGGATTGTAGTGACGGAGTTCTTTCAAGAGATCCCTGAGCAGACATGCCTTCGATATTGTGGACATGATTCAGATTGACTGGAATCATCTTCAGAATTCTGTTCGGGTATGTGGCTCAGGCCTAAGAGGTTAGCATGTTGGTCTGATGGTATATAAGAGAGAACTCACGCGTTGATGTAACTATAGTTGAGGGTTGCAACTGAGCATAAAGTACTGTAGCAGACCCTAACAAGCTCTATATATGCCATTTACACAGGATAATTGCATGGTAAGTGCACAGTGTCTGTTAATATTACACGAGACGGGACTGGCCGTGAGATTGCATGGTTTGTGTGGCTACAAGTGCCAAGCAAACTGGGGTCGGTGAAAGCTCGCAAGGCTCGAGGTGAGCTCTAGATCTACTCCTTTTCGCATAGAGCTAACAGCGGTCCCTTCATCCTGGACTATCCATGGATTGGAAGCCCAGGCTTTACTTTAGCAATCTGCAAGCTCTATTGAAACACGCACCACCCACTAACACGATCGATTTAGGAATTTTTCTACATAATGTATGAAACTACCTGCTGAATACTTCAGTGGGGCAAGCACAATATTAGTGAAGCGCACGCTGCGATGATTCATGATGCTCTTCGGTCCGTCCTGATTCCAACACCTTACACAGTCTGCCTGCTCATCCGCCTGCTTAACCACTGCTAATGCAAGACAACAAACACGAGACTGCTCGGACGACAGGGGAGCACATGCTGCAATAATGTGCACTGTGTCATACAAGTGACACAATCAGGGAAAGGCTGATTGATATCGCCAGGGTCTCAAGTGCTCTTCGACGAAAGAAGCCATAACAGTCGTATAGAACCTTCCTGCATTACGGAGCTGCGATCTTTATCGCCGCAGGCAAAAGTACAAGTAGTTGGTAGAGCTGGACATGCCGTAGTCTCGCTATGAGAGGCATAAACGTTGCCCAAGGGCCGGAAGAGAAGTCGCAGGAAGGAAGGAAAAGACATGTGGGCTAACACCATCACATTATCACACGAACGGGGTTAAAGATTACTAAAACTTTACAAGGAAATTTAACCAAAATTACATTGTGTCCACAGCTGTCTTACTAGTTCTTCTTGTGCAACATGTAGTACCGCACCTTTACTGCGCCAGGCGACCGTCCTGGGAAGCGTTTACACACCTCCTTCCATTCCATACCCTGCTTATCCTTTAAGGACAGCAAAAGCTCTTCATCTGACTCTAGCCAGTGCTTGTGCGTTCGTCGGCCGTATACTTCTGTGCCTTGATCGCCATTCTTGCCTTCTTCATCCCAGTCATCGTCTGAGTGGTCCGTTTCAGGACTAGCAGTATCGCTGTGGGAACTGCTCATCCACTCCGCATTCAAGCTTCCGTGATTGCATAAGCCTGGGGCACTATCGTTACACCGGTAACCTAGCAGTACCCACGAATCCGGCGATAGCTGGGTCATGCGGATGACTTTGCCTTGTTTGCCGAAGAACTTGTGACCCAAAGCTACTGGGTCGAGAGACTGATTTGAGTCGCGATAACGGACAGTTGCTGCCACGATCGACGACCCATTTGGGATAGCGCAGAATGTGAGATCGGTTATCTCACAAGACATGTCGAGGCTGGGTCTATAGTTGATGTTGGTTCCGTCGTCAGCCGTTGTGCCTGGAGAGGATGATTGTGGGGAGCAAGATCGAAGCCCCCTATCAATCCTGGGCCGTCCCGACATTGGCTTTTGTCGTGGATGACTCGATCTTAGTTGTTGCTGTGCCCTCATAGGTTCCTTATTGTAGTACAGTGGTCTAAGAGCAGTGTTTGATAGCCCACGTTTCCTCTTGGGTGCCCAGTCCCTGCCCATGCTTAATTCCTCCTTGTTGTGGCTGAGTTTGTCCTCAAAACTCTCCACAATTTTATCAAAGATATCTTGTTCATCTTCCATCCATTTAAAAGAAGAGACAAAGCTTTTTAACTGCAGTAGTTCATCAATTATTCCTTGGGCATGTGCGTTGTGGTCATCTTCTTCATCGCGGAGATCGCTTGGAGGCAGGACTAGGTTTGTGGCGCCATCGTCTTTGCGGCCAGCGGCTCGAGGGCTAGGGATGGAACGGGAAGCTTGGCCGCTAAGGGTTGGTAGAGACGGTGACTTGGGCGTGGATGCAGGCTCGAGAATAGGGCTCTGTGCCTGTCGCTCAGTCAGCCTTTGCCGCTTGGCTGGATGGGCGTCTTCCGGCTCTGGCACCAATATAACGTCCGTCGCTGCTGCTGGGGTGATTGTTGTCGCAGCAACAACTGAAGAATGACGCGATCGTTCACATGGTGCAGACAGTCCGTTTGTTACGCCGATGGTACCAAAAAAAGTTCTGTCCTCTGTTGGTGATCCCTCTTGGACGGTGTCAATGTGGCCCTGTTACGTGATTTAGCAGTAGTCACTATGACAAGGACTTTCCATATCCCTTACAGAGAAAGCGGGCTCTATAGCTGCGTCAGGATCACCGCGCTGGCTAACATGATCTCTTTCATTGCCGGCAGTCAGGTCGTAATTGTTCTCCTGATGGTCAGAGGCCTTGTTGCTAGGCTGATCGTGTGCAGCGCTGTCGTGCTCTTCAACCGTGTCAATTAAATGGAAGTCTATGCCCGTTAGTGACATCAGCACCACAACTTACTTCAATACTTGCCTTGACTGCTTCTATCAAGCAACCCGTTTGTAGCCGAATCTGATGTTGCAACGCGTGTGGCGTAACCCATTCCTCCCTCATCAAGCAATTCACAGCCAAACTGGTAGTGACGGTCGCCAGACGCGATATCGTACATGCTTTTGCCATGGCCTGCTCCAAGTAGATCGCAAATTGCTGAGTCCATCTCCTTAACAGGGCCCATTGCCTGGGACTGTAGTGTCTGTTGAGGGACGGCATGAAGGTCACCCTCAGTATCTGCACACGAGTCAGTCTGGCTTGAGTCGCTTGCATGCCTGACGAGCAAATAATACCTTGATGTAGCGATCCTAGATTGTCATACGCCTCCTCTGTATGATCTCTACGAAGAGTGTGCCCCGTATCCTTAGCCTTAGCCTTAGATTTGGTACGCTTGAGTAACGTAGGGTCATAATGTTTAAATTGAGAGGAATTGGTCTGAGGAACTGAAGTAAAGGTAGCCATTGTAAGACTGTGACAGGATCTGATGGACTCTGGATGAGGAAACAGTGGCGTATGTAGAGGTTTAAATAGAAAAACAACTCACCGAGCTGACGACTCTTCCAGGGGAGAAGACATCTAGCTAATGACGCTAGATCGATCGTAGTGCCCATCCTTGGTGTCTCTGACGCGACCCTCGTCATTTAACTATATCTTACTCCTGGCTTGACTATTGCTGCGGAAGTACCAAGGGTACGCATGACTCTCTGAGCGCCACCCTGAGTTTTTCTTCAAACTTACTGCGAGAGAGAGCCCTCGATCGCCAGCTTTTTTTCGATCACCGGATCATCAACTGCAGCACATGCTAGAACAGAGCTAATCCTAGCGTCTCAGACAAGGCGGAGCACCCTGCACAAAGGTCACAAGGTCCATGCGGTATGCAAGTGCTTTACCGCGTAATACCGCTGGGTCTCGCACCAGAAGAACTAGTGACACGAGAGAGGGTGGTCGTGGTATCCATTCGACTGAAGGAATTGGGGTGACGACGCCGGGAAACCAAACTGAGACACGAGTATGGAGGCTATTCACCAGGCAGCGCTCTCCCTTCGGCCAAAACAATGGCAGAGAAGGTTCTACCAATCTCTCACAGGTCATGCTAACGCCAATGCTAAAACGCCGATCGAGACAACAAGTGCTTGACTGCGTCGTCGCTTACAGACCCAGCTGAAGCAGAACACGGATAACTGAGCCCGGATTGGCGAGCGTATTCCGCAGAAGAACCGAAGGTGGGAAGAGATGATGCCGGGTGACCAGAACTGAGACATAGGCGCCATTGACCGGAAAGTATATCCTTCTGGCTAGAGCAGGATGTCGGCACGGTCCTGTTTCTCGCACTTGCTACGCCAACGGCAACGCCGAGTCGCCAGCTGGCAGCCTCCTGACCTCTGCCCCTTGCTCGTTCCACTGCAACACTGCAACACTACAGGCACTGCAGACACGCTATGCATGGCAAAGTATTGTAAGACCCCGAGCGCGAGACTAGCGTCTCATGTGAGTGAAGGACCGCGTCTAAGAGAGAGAGCCCGTCCGGGCATGACGTATGCTGAGAGAGCAGGTTGGAGGGCGTGTTCCACTGAAGGAGCAAGGTGCAGGAGGCGGAGTGACTAGAGCTGAGACTACAGCATGAACGATCATGCGATCTTTCTTGACCATGTCATACGTGAGACAGTGGGTCGCTGGAGCGCCGACGCCCTGGCGAAGCTGAAGCAGAGTGAGGGGGAAGGAGGCTAATCAGTTTGATTCAGTGAAGGGCTAGACCGTGCGGCGGGCGAGCACTACTTGTTTGAACGCAGATGAGCTCTGAGTGACAGCAGTGTGGAAAGGAAGGAGAGCCTAGACAGAATGAATGTGGGAGGCATCCCGCACATAGAATGGCCCGATTGTTTTGTGTTGCGCGTAGAAGTCCAGAGGTATGTGAATTTGGGAGACTTGGCGTGTGCGAGGACTGGAGTGGTCAACCACTATCGGGACCGAAGAAGAAACAATCGGGCACCGTGTTGAGGCAGCCTGACTCTTCCGAGCGGGCAGCGGAATTTGGGAAAATGCCTATTGAAGGATAGTAGCGTCGAGTTGGCCAAGGGGCGGCAGCTGGGCGCGGACGAGGGGGTGCGGACGGAAGGGATTAGAGTAGAGAGCAATGGGAGCAAGAGAGGGAGGGAAAATAACGGTGGAGGAGGTTTTTTTATGGCGGACGTTGAGGCTAATTCCCTATTCGAGCGTAGCGCGAAAGCCGTACGCGAGGCCCGGATTACCCTATTGGGGTGCATCAATTTCCTAATGCAGGCTTGCCGTCTGATTGTTTACTAATATAATAAATAGATATTAATAGAGTAGACTAAGTAGTACCTAAAGTATCTTTTCTATATATATATAAGTTATAACTAGTCTCTCTATACCTTATATAGTACGCTAGGGCCTAGTAGCTAAGGCTTAATTACTCTTCTCCTTAATACTCTTTATAAGTAATCTACTAATTAGCCTTATATTAAGTAAGTAGATCCTCTTTAGTACCTTTTATTAATACTTCTTACATCTATATATACTTCCTTTTATACTATCTATACTTTATTACTATCTTATTAGCCTTCTTAAGGCTAGTTATATAATTACGCATTAGCTTAGCTAAGAGTATTATTAATACTACCCTCTTTTTTAGATAGCTAATTACCTTAATAATTAAGGCTAGTAATAAACTCTTATACTATTATACGTGATTATATATTAATATAGATTAAGCCTTAAGCTTATATATATTACTTAGTATATAAGCCTCCTAGAGAGCCTCTAGAAGAGAAGCTAGAGTAAGCGTATATAGCTATACGTTAAGCTTTATGTTACAGGTAACAAAGGCCAGGAAGGAAGAGGGGTGGAGAGGCTACGCCTCCTGCGACCCAAAGGCCTGAGTGACGTGGTCGGCGAAGATTACCCGATGATCACGTGACGGACATCCCGCCAAGTGACTCCATCCCGCGATATAAAGGATGGCAGCAGGCAGGAGGGATGGCAGCCATCACATAGTGGATCCAACATCCCACGGTAAGAGGGATGGCGGGGACGGATGGGATGGCAGCATAGATTGCAACTGGCATATAAGGATGGAAAGGTTTCATTATTACGCTCGTTGTAGTCAACTCAAATAGTTTATCTCCTATACAGATTGAACTTGTTATCTTAGCAATAAGATTGAATTGTCTTTCTTGAATACTCTTGCCCCACGCCTTCGTATCGCCAGACAACTTCCGCGCGAGGTCTCATACCTTCCTACTCACCTGTCACCCCTTTGGACCAGGATAGAGCAGTATACCCCCTCCGTGTAACACTTTAATAGGATAGTGTCTAGCTAGAGAGATATAAGTTCTACGCCTTAAAAAGCTAAGCTAATATTAGCTAGTATAAACGCCTATATAAAGGCTATCTTAAAGGCTAGTAGAAACTTAAGCTTAGTAATATAGTTAATATAGTAGTAGAAACTTAAGCTTAGTAATATAGTTAATATAGTAGTAGATTAGAGCCTTAACCTTATAGCTATACGCGCACTGTAATAGCAAGAAGTAGCTAATATTAAGAGGCTATAGTAGGTATAATAGGTAAGGTAGTATATAGAGCGTGTAGATATTATTCTTCTTATAAATCTCTTAAAACTTAAGTAAGTAGTAGCTCTTATAGCTATTAAGGATAAGTAAGTAATATGCACTAATAACGCGAGTCTTTATATAAGCATTAAAGTGCTTAAGCTACTCTACTCCTAGCTTATTATTTATCTAGCTATTATTACTAACTATAATTACCTAGTTACGTAGGATGTCTGCCTCCTTATACTAGGTAGATAGGTAATACTAGCTAGTAAAGATAAGGAATAGTAGGACTAACTAGCTAGCAGCGTTAATAGTAGTAATTACTATCACCTACTTATAGTTACTAGGCTAGATAGCCTTTAGCTTACCTCTCCTCTCTAACCCTATTATAATAAGCTAAGTTATAATCTTACCTATTATAAACCTAGCCTTATTAAAGTTATAGACATCCTTATTATAGATGCTATACTTAGCTTTTATCTACTTTATAAGCTTAAACTAGTCTTATATAAGGATAGGATCCTTATATAGAGCCCTCTATCTATTATATACTTAATTAAAACGCGTTATAAGACTATCTATACGCTTAATAAAGTTATATAGCTAGTAGATACTAACTTAACTAGTACTGCGTATAGCTAGCAGCTTATTAGCTATATTACGTATAGTAGTATATATAGGGGCGAATCTACGTGTATCTAGGTTAAGTATATGTCTAATAATTACCTCCTCCTCTTACTAGGTAAGATTCCTTAAGTTAAGCTAGCAATTGCGTTAGGTAGGCATCCTAGCGCGTTAGTAGTAGAGCGTTGCTTTAGCTACGTTATAGATCGCTGCAGCAGGACAATTGCCCTAGATCTATTTAGCATTAATAGATAAGATAGTAAGCTAAACATCTACTTTATTTAAAGCTAATTAAGTAGTGCTACGTTAAGCTATTATACGTTAAGATAGGTAAGGTGCGTAAAGTTAGTAGGGTACATTACTTACTTATACGTGTTACTCGCTTATAAACTATATTATCTTTAATTAAAGGTTTTAGTTATTATAAAGTTTACTAAGTTCTTATAGTTAGTATAGACCTTAAGGTCTAAGTAGCTTTCTATATAGATCCTCTAATACTAAAATATATCTACTATAGCTATTAATTCTTTATTATATATATTATAATTTTCTTCTAGTGCTATAAATTTCCTAGAATAGTATATAATATAGTACTATTTACTATCTTATAGCTATTTTGCAGCTGCACTTACTATAAGGTCTAAAGCGTCTATCTTAAAGCGTAATAGTTCTTTACTTTAAAAGAGTACTAATACTAGTAGTACTATATATACTTCTTTTAAGTTATTAAATACCTCCTCTTATTTCTTCTTCTATTCCTAAGCTTATTCTTTTCTTATAAGCTTTATTAGTAGTAGTACTTTTTTAGAGAAGTCTTAGATAAATTATTAATTAAAGTAAATAAATCCTAAAAATAACTAGATATCTTTAACAGTCTTTAGTATAAGCTATTCCTTAACTACCTTAATCTTATCTTTACTTATCTTAACTCTATAGATACTAACTATATATCCTAGGAACTCTACTTCTTCTTTATAAAATTTATATTTATTAGGTTTAAGGCGTAAGTTATACTAGCTAAGAGTAGTTAGAACTTTTCTTACGTGCTTAGTATGCTCCTAAGGGTTACTTAAATATATGAGGATATTATTAAGGTATATAATAATAAATATGTCTAAGTATTCTCTTAATATATTATTAATAATTACTTAGTATATTACTAGGGTATTAATAAGACTAAATAGTATTACTATATATTTATAGTGTCTATAGTATATTCTAAATACTATCTTCTATTCCTTACCTACCTTTATATATATAAGGTTATATATACCTCTTAGATCTAATACTATAAAGATCTTTATATAGGCTAATTAATCCCTTAACTCTAAGATATTAGGTAGTAGGTATTAATTCTTAATTATTATATTATTAAGTTTCTAGTAGTTAATATATAATTATAGCTTACTATTCTTCTTTAGTATAAAGAGAATTAGGTAGCCTGCTAAGGATTCTAATAGTCTAATAAATCCTTTCTTAAGATTTACCTTAATATAATCTTATAGCATTTTAAG